>JAGFPH010017951.1:0-16931 GCA_018207615.1 Philaenus spumarius | reverse complement strand
GCAGGTTATTAATTAGTTAACACTAGGAATAAGCAGGTTGTTTAGGTATAGTAGCCAAACAATCTCACAGGGAGATAAAAAAGTTAATAAACATTCCTTGTACTATTTAACTTCAATATTTCTAAATTTATATTTTCTGCAAACACTTTCTTTGCATGTTTTTGGAACACTGGATTTTGCTACATTCTTTACGTGTAAACGGTTGGGTGAAACCGATATGCTTGTTCTCTATGCGTTCCGCAAGGTTGTCCGTTAAACCCTGCACATATCAATACATCTCTGACAAACTTACGATATTATCTCTTGGAATACACACCCACCATATTGTTTCTTATATGATACTTACGTCCATCACCGAGTGCCAGAGCAGACAGAATGAGGAAAGGTGCAGTCTTGCCAACAAACTCGTACATAAATCCCCCGAACGGAGGACCGATCAGGACACCGAGAGCTAAGCCTCCTAGAGCGATACCCATCGCGTTACCACGTTCCTTATCATCAGGGTATCGTTCTGCCAGCATTCCCATACCTAGAAATTGTTTAAATAAAATATTCAGCAGACTGTTTTGTGTCTTATTTTACACAATCGGTGGCTATGCTATTGTATATGAAATGGGGGTTTGTTGGTTACGGCTATATTTTTGAAACAATTTATGTCAAATGAATAAACCATTTATCCAAATTCTTTATGATTTTGGCAAACATATACCCACAGCCCTTTAAGTGGGCAAATCAACCATCGAAATTGTTAGCAAATTTCAGGAGATAATAGGGGACCTAAACAAAGCAACATTGTTCATTTGAACATAGGTCCGGAAAAGCTTTGTTTTCAAGTTATCAGCCATTTTACTTTCTCACTATACTATAGTATAGAGAAAGTATAGTGATCGCAAAAAAAATCGATGTTGAGATTTTTGTGGAAATATCCGTTTTGGGACCTCCTGAGTCCAAAAAAGTGGTTTTTACAAAATGTCTGTCTGTATGTCTGTATGTCTGTATGTATGTCTGTATGTATGTCTGTATGTATATCTGTATGTATGTCTGTATGTATGTCTGTATGTATGTCTGTATGTATGTCTGTATGTATGTATGTCTGTATGTATACAAAGCTAGAGAGAAAACTATTCGATCGATTTCAACCAAATTTGCACCAGACATGTCCAGTACGCCTGTATAGATGCACGAAAAAGGGTTTTGAACAATTTTTAAAAACAATTCCCTTTTTGGCCAAAAAACCCCCAAAAAATCAGTTATTATTTTTTTATAAAAAAAGGCTCTAAAGATTTTGATAAAATTTGGCTTATTTGTAGCCTTTAATGTGCCCTACCATATACAAAAACCCGCATCTTTCTAAAAATCCTCGTTTAGCTAATAATAATAATAACTGATTTTTGGGGGTTTTTTGGCCATAAAGAGGGTTGTTTTTCAAAATTTTTCAAAACCTTTTTACGTGCATCTATAAAGACCTAATTGACGTGTTTGGTACAAATTTGTTCGAAATCGATCGAATAGTTTTCTCTCTAGCTAATAATAATAATATTTATTAGTTAATCGCCTAGTTTAATAAAAGTATACAAAGCTAGAGAGAAAACTATTCGATCGATTTCAACCAAATTTGCACCAGACATGTCCAGTAGGCCTGTATAGATGCACGAAAAAAGGTTTTGAAATTTTTTGAAAAACAACCCCCTTTTTGGCCAAAAAAAAACCCCAAAAATCAGTTATTATTTTTTTATAAAAAAAACGGATCTAACGATTTTGATAAAATTTGGCTTATTTGTAGCCTTTAATGTGCCCTACCATATACAAAAACCCGCATCTTTCTAAAAATTCTCGTTTAGCTAATAATAATAATAATAATAACTGATTTTTGGGGGTTTTTGGGCCATAAAGCGGGTTGTTTTAAAAAAAATTCAAAACCTTTTTACGTTCATCTATAAAGACCTAATTGACGTGTTTGGTGAAAATTTTTTCGAAATCGATCGAATAGTTTTCTCTCTAGATAATAATAATAAATTTATTAGTTAATCTCCAACTATAATAAAAAAAACTCTCCTACCCCACCCTACAAGTCACAGTGAATCTGTTTAGTAATTTAAATGTGTTTGTGAGAAAGTTTGTGCCAGTTCCTGGTACCGTTTATTGTTTTTGTTTTACTAAGTAATTAATATTTTTTGAAATAGAAAAAAGATATTGACCTCAAATATAGTGTACATATTGTTTACCAGAACGTTCTTTCAATTATTTTCCAAAATGGTGGCTGTTTAAAATGTTTAATATAATATCTCGTAACAGCTAACTTTACAAAATAATTACAGGGTACCAAAAAATTTACATTGTTAATGACAAACACAAGGGTTTTTTATTACGTCTGTAGCTCAAAGGATAACAGAAAGAAAAAAAAGATTGGCAAAAAAACAAAAAAACTTTGACTTTCATCTTCATGTTTGTTTCAGATCTACACTCCTTGTATCATACATTTTTAGTTGTTTGCCAAGATTGACGCCTTCCGAATGAAGTGAAAAGAAGAATAACCAGAACTGGCAAGAGAAGCTTTGAGATTGTTAGTGCATATCACCACTTCCTATCTATGTGAACTAACTTTCTTTCTCTTCATGGTGAACATAAAACCTAACAAGAAAAATAGACTTCAACTAGAAAATCATTTGGTTATTTGCGTCTCAAAAATAGAACCACAATTCAACGAATTATTAAAAAATAAACGGGCACAGCCTTCTCACTGAAATTATTGTTGCATCTTTAATGCAGTGTAGATTGTAGAACCTATATTTAAAAATAAACTTTCCTGTGAAATTTTTATATTTTTATTGTAGTGTAGGACCTTTACTTGTTTTTATTTTACCTGGTTTGCGATCGCGCCCCCCCCCCCCTTTCAAACCTTTGCGTCCCCACTGTGCGGCCGCGACTCACAGGTTGAAAAACACTGTAATATAGAGGCTCACGTAATTGTATTCGTTGCCTACTTCACCTATACATAACTAATGTAAGACAGGAATTGAAATAGACCCAACCGACCCAAATAATTCGAAATGCAGCATGCATTGTAGTTTCACCAATCATATTTAAATAATCAACATTTCAAACAAAATTTTGATATTAACAACTAAAGGAAACAACATAATACGTAACCTTAGATGTTTAACTTTATTTAATCTAAAAAAAATTGTGAAGAATAATTACTGTGCCTGATTCTAAATTTGTCAAATTGTTTGCAAGTAAATGATTTCGGTTCATTGTAGGTCTAACCTAAAAATTATATTACGTTTTTGATCCAAATCAGCTGTTTAATTTATAATATGCAACAACAGATGTTGGAATTAAATTAGCATTTTTCGTTGAATATTGTTTGTGTTTGCTTTTAGTTGGTTAATCTAACCTAAAAAAGCTATTGTGAAAAAAAATAAACTGATTATAAATTTGCTAAGTTGATTGCTATTGTAATAACTATAAACAAACATGTGTTGCTGAGCTGTTTTATCTGTTACAAGGGTGGGAGAGAATCCCCGAATTTTTATTATTTTAACACGCTTTTATTAGTTCGGTTTCCGTCATGTCTGTCTGTCTGTCTGTCCGGGTGGAACTTTGCAATCGAGTTTAAACTAACTTCCCGATGAGCTAGAAACTTGAAATTTTAAATATAGGTTAGAACTGGATGACAATACAATATTCAATCGGAGTTCGGTTTCCGTCATGTCTGTCTGTCTGTCTGTCCGGGTGGAACTTTACAATCGAGTTTAAACTAACTTCCCGATAAGCTAGAAACTTGAAATTTTAAATATAGGTTAGAACTGGATGACAATACAATATTCAATCCGAGTTCGGTTTCCGTCATGTATGTCTGTCTGTCCGGGCAAAACTTTACAATCGACTAACTTCCCGATGAGCTAGAAACTTGAAATTTTAAATATAGGTCAGAACTGGATGACAATACAATATTCAATCGGAGTTCGGTTTCCGTCATGTATGTCTGTCTGTCCGGGCAAAACTTTACAATCGACTAACTTCCCGATGAGCTAGAAACTTGAAATTTTAAATACAGGTCAGAACTGGATGACAATACAATATTCAATTGAGGTTTGGTTTCATTCATGTATGTCTGTCTGTTTGTCTGTACGGGTGGAACTTTGCAAACAAGTTAAAACTAACTTCCCGATGAGGTAGAAACTTGAAATTTTAAATATAGGTCAGAACTGGATGACAATACAATATTCAATCGGAGTTCGGTTTCCGTCATGTATGTCTGTCTGTCCGGGCAAAACTTTACAATCGACTAACTTCCCGATGAGCTAGAAACTTGAAATTTTAAATATAGGTCAGAACTGGATGACAATACAATATTCAATCGGAGTTCGGTTTCCGTCATGTCTGTCTGTCTGTCTGTCCGGGTGGAACTTTACAATCGAGTTTAAACTAACTTCCCGATGAGCTAGAAACTTGAAATTTTAAATATAGGTCAGAACTGGCTGACAATACAATATTCAATCGGAGTTCGGTTTCCGTTTTGTATGTCTGTCTGTCCGGGTAAAACTTTGTAATCGAGTTTAAACTAACTTCCCGATGAGCTAGAGACTTAAAATTTTAAATATAGGTCAGAACTAGAATACAATACAATATTCAATCAGAGTTCGGTTTCCATCATTCCGTCTGTCTGTAGACTAAAAAGCAGAAAATAATTAATTAAATAAAAAAACGATTTTTAATATACCACGTTTTTAAAACAAACTGAAAAGTATAAAATAATTTTCCATGGGCCCTTCTAAAATTTTGAGGACGAATTTTTAGTGGCTATGGAGATATTTATAAAACTTGAAGATTAAAAAAACTTGGGGCGCAGCCGGTAGATATTCAGGACAAAGCCACTTAATATATAGATAGAATTTAAATACTTAACACTTTTCCCCTAAAAGTTAGCAATAATAGCTGATCAATAAAGGGGGGGGGGGAAGAAATATATTCTTCCAACTGTGCTATTGATTCTCTCAACCTCAGCTCTGTATTGTTGCTTTGATTGGCTGTCAGTTCCATATTTCTATTGTTTATTGTTTACTTCATCATTCAATCATTTCGTATTAAACTTGTTTAAATTAATTTAAACGGGTTATTGTATACAGAATTTGTATGATTTTCTGGAATAATACATTGTGAAACAATCCAACTTGTTAGTAACTTTAATAAAAGTTATTCTGTATTATCAATAAATGTATTTACAAATCCCATTATTATGATATGACTGTCACAATAGTCATAATTTCTAAATGCTCGATTGGAAAATTCTGGAGATTCACAGAGCATAAATTCAGAGTCTTATATTTTTCAACTGAGGCGTTAAAATGAAACAAAAGTGAAGGACATGTTTTATGAATTTTAAATGACTAATTCTAAAATAAAAATTCAATAGAGTTCATAAATATTTTGTTCAGCTTTTCCTTTTCACAAATGAAGTGCTTCCCAGAAAAATGGTATTTACAATTTCTCTTTTGTTCTTGTGGGTTTAGAATATATTTTTTTGAAACAACAACCAACCCAAAATAGTTGTGAAGAATTATACATTTTAGGATACTACAGTTAATTATTGTTTTATACTTTTTCAAATTTCTTTAGCTTTTTGAGAAACAATATTGGACGGAAATAAATAAGAACTAGCTGACCCGTGCAAATATTTCGCAAGTTAGGGGTAGGCCTATTTATTTATTTCTCTCGCCTTTGACAAAAATACATTTTGCATAGCAAGCGCCATTATTACAGGACTATTAAAACATTACATAGACAAAACGCACAACATCAGCACCAGCCAAAACCAAAAACCACAAAACAACCAATGATATTCACATTCAATTGTGATAGCAACAACATCTAAAATGCAACAAAACATCAATTTTTCTTCTTTTTGCAAATTTATGCTTCTTAAAACTAATTTGATTATATAGTAAATTTCAACACTGTCAATACTTTTTACATTTAATATAATTTTGAGCTTCCGAAAATTACTTTCCCAATATAGTGCCCTGAAACATATAAAAAAGAAAAGCACCTCCATATTTACCTAATTTAATACATTGAGTTCTTTAAGTGAATTACCGGTACGTTTATTTATTTACATTGGTTTAATTTGATTGATTTGTGTGGTGATTATACTTGCATATAGAATTTAAACAATCTAACAGCTCTCATGTTAGTTAAACAGATTGTTAATATATGGCCCCTTTAATTAGGAACCATATGAAGCATCGGCGGATTAATGAAGTTTTGTGGGGAGGAGCGGTCTTTAAAGATGTACATTCTGGGGGCCTGGGAGGTACCTTCCAAGAGAAAGGGCCCTCTCCCGGAAAAATAAAAAAAAAAAATCCTTCTGTAATTGGCTTTTTAACCCTCTCTGGATTTAAAAAAAAACCTCCCAGCATGAGCTCCTCCATTCATGCTTGAGGGTAACGGAGTACACCAATATAAACATGACGTCACCGTGACGTGTAGACATAACTGGTTAATCAACTTAATTATGTTTTATCAAGAAATTTCTTAACGTTTTCTGTGAGCAGAATACTGAAATAGGTTCTTTTTTCAGATCCCCATTTCGGTGCATGGGGCCTTGGAAATTCCCCACAGTGGGGAAAATTCCCCATCTTTGGCAGCACATGGCCCAAAACGTAAATTAAACCAATTAAAATGACACTGACAGCGCAGCGCCTCAAGTCATTTGTCATTTGCGGACAAGCCATGAACTAACATGCTAACATCGCCCCACCTACTTCACACAGTAAGGTACACTTAGCCCTCCGGCCACTCCACCCTCTCAAGAGTGTCGCGTCGCTAAACGGACTGTACTTGTACACTGTACACTACATAGACCGACTTGATTTTGCTCATGTTCTCATATCATCCGGTTCCTTTTGTTTTTTGTATCGTGTACTTGTATAAACTTAAAATTTAATTTAGTTGAAGGTGTTTTTTAGAAGGATTCTTTGTAGAAAAGACAGTCAATTAAAATTTGATATGTTTCTCGATATTTTAAGCCTATTTACTAAACGTAAACGTACAGCAAAACCTATGTATATGATTTAATTTAATAGCCCAGGCAACAGGGAGTTCAAAATGAGGTCACCTGGAAAAAAATTCGGGAGAGATGAAACTTGATAATATAGTACATTCTGACATCCTAAAAAACATACTAAGTTTGCGACCCAAACCACTTTGAGCTTACGGCGCCATCTTGGAAAATGGTGTCCGAATTCCGGGTTTTTTCGAAATAACTTCAGTTGGGTGTGTCCTACAAAACAAAGTTACGTATAAAAATTATAGAGAATTGAATTCTCTAACAATTTTGTTTCAAAATTGTTTGTGTAAAATAAATAGTTTTTGAGTTATAAATAAGTGCCATCTTATGTGTTGTGCATTTATAAAAACTGCATGAATATTATCACCTGAAATTGATAAATTATTTATTATAATTTTTATTATATTATTGAACTATTATTGTTATTATTTGTTTTATAATAATAATAATAGGAATAATTATTATTATTTTCCATTTTCCAAGATGGCGGCGTAAGCTCAAAGTGGTGGGGGTCGAAGCTTAATATGTTTTTTACGATGTCAAAATGTACTATATTACCAAGTTTCATCTCTCCCGTATTTTTTTCCAGGTAAAAGTACCTGTTGCCTGGGCTATAAGAAGTTTATTTAAAATAAATATTTGTAATTTTTTTTACTGTCGAGTCGGTTGGGAGGGGGGGCGGTCACCCCTCCCACCCACCTTTAATCCGCCACTGATATGAAGTATAATATAAAAGTTTTTTTTAATAAATTTTTGTAACGAACATGAGTTTTAAGCTGATTGTCTATTTTTCGTCAATAGCAGGGAACATAAGCTTTAAAATGATGCTTGAATACAGTAAAACCTTATTAATCCGGGGCTCACTAATGAGCTCTAAGTCGTCCGGATAATTGAAAGTCCGGATTAAATGAAATAACCTTAATATGAACACAGGTACATAATGAAACACCCTTTATAGAAAACGAACATGTATTCTGAGTTTAGTTGTATGTACAGACAATACGTTAATTCATAAAACATATAGTCAAATGTATTACACTGTGAATATGAAAGGTCCATTCTGTGGACTACTAGTTTAGAATGACTTATTCCAAATTTAGCTGAATGTAATCTTTATAACCTGCAGTCAACTTTCTGTCCGAATTAAGCGAAGTTTGTCATAATGGGGTCTGGATTAATGAGGATTTACTGTAGTTAATTTTGATGAAGAATTAAGGGAGATAACGCTTAACGACAAAAAAAAAATTGAGAAGTAATATATAAGATGGAAAGTTTAAAACTATTGTTAAAGCCTAACCAATCTATGGAAGACAACCCTTCTGATGTTTTGGTCACACTAGAATGGTGTGTGTTTATGGTACAGCTTTTAGGCTGAAGGTAACTCCTACGTTAATTTTTAATGTCGCATAAATGATGTATGAATAGCACTTAGTAAGAAGAAAAGTAGCCTATATAGATAATGTCAAACCTGAAACACTAGAGCAGGATGACCCTATTCCTTGTAGAGCCCTTGCTATGAAGAGGACCGAATAACTTCGTCCAAAAGCAAAAACTGAAAACAGAAGGTAAAATTTAAATGTGACAGAAATGTTGAATTAAATATATAAAAATAATTAGCCATGTGTTAAACGGAGACTTTTTTCTGAACATAATTCTTTTATCATCTACGCAATGTTTCTTACGAGATTTTCAAATAATTATACATTTTTCAAAGGAATAATTGTAAAAAATTCCAAAATATGGCTTATGGAAAATTGCATTTATCTAATCAAATTAAATTACTTAGATATGTTAAACTTTGGCTCACGGTTTTCAATAAGGTTTTACCAATAATAATCATAATTCGAACTCAACCATGTGTTTGGCGGGAGCCAATAGTTGCAGGTGTGCACTTGCTCGTTAGATTTTTCTGTAGTTTTCCCAAGTAGAAATAATTTATAAATCTTCTCGGTAGGCTATGGATTAAAACTTACTCAATTTAACGCCAGCGAAGCAGCAGTGGTCTTTACTACATTTTATCACCACCTTCCAATGATGTTGTGCTTAACTTTTTGAAGTCATACTTCTTTGCGCCCGTTGTAATCGGGATGGGGTGTCGGTCGAGAAACCGTGTCACGCGTTAGGAGTAAAATCCGGAAAGTGCCTTTTTATACCTTTTCTCTACAAGGGATACCTCAAGAGTCTCGGTGGGTGAGTGGTTAACGCACTAGACTTCCACGCTAGAATCCCCGGTTCGATCCCCGGCTGGGAAATTTTTTTTCAAAAATTATAGGAAAGTATACGAATGGCCAAAGAAGTATATCTTCCACCGTCTGGTCCGACGCAGACCCATTTTGTTTAACTTATCTTAGTTAGGCTAACGAAGATAGTTGAGCTGCATGCCTATACATCTATATGCAAAGTGTAAAATAGGTCCTGATACACCTCGATATAATTTAAATGGATTGCTTTATCAACGTAAAACCTCTACATAACTATTGTAACACTTTTTCTGGTGTTTAAAGGGGTTTAAAAATGATGCCCCTTCTTTGAAAGGGGGATAAAGGGAGCAACTTTAATTTTTTAAATGGCAACCCCTATCTTGTGACATATCATTAGAAAGCCCTTTAAAAACCATGAATTTCTGTCGTAAGAAATAAAATCAACGAACGCATTTGTTTGCTAAGCTCAAAAATGTTATTTTGTAAGTTATTTTTTTAACTTTATGTGTATTATTTAAAAGACGGAAAGAGATATGAAAATTTGATCTAGGGACTGTTAATTACTGTCAGGTGGAACCATAGAAAACCTATTTACAAAATTGCAACCCTCCTTCTTCATTTCCCTCATACCACCCCCAACTCAAAAATTTGTAATGGACACATATTATGACTTGTGATATATCAAATTGATGCCATTTAAAAAACATGAATATCTGTGATAAGAAAATAAAAACCAGTTTATGCATTTGTTCAGTACGCTCAACAATTTTACTATATGAGGCTACTGTTATAATTTTATATTATTTAAAAGATGTAAAGAGATATCCTAAACCTGTTCTCGAGACAGTTTTTCACCTTTTATGAGAACCTGAGGAAAACCTATTTTCAAAATCCCTCCATTCCTCCTATCATCTCATGTCAACAATTCGTAATGAATAAATATGACTTGTGATACATCAAATTAAAACATTTGATAAAACATGAATTTCTATTGTAATAAAATAAAAATTGCTTGACTAATTAGACCGAGAAGGGCTTTCTAATGATATGTCACAAGATAGGGGTAGCCATTTAAAAAATGAAAGTTGCCCCCTTTATTCCCCCATTTAAAAGGGAGTGGGGCAACATTTTTAAACCATCTTAAACACCAGAAAAAGTGTTATAATAGGTATGTAGAGGTTTTACGTTGAAATAGCAATCCATTCAAATTATATTGAAGTGTATCAGAACTTAATTTACACTTTGCATATTATTATATAGGTGAGTAAATTGAACACCAGTTGCTAGGTTCAAACTTTCGCGCTCTGTTGTAGCAGACTGGATGAGCACCTTTCACCACTACCATTGCGTCACTCTGATCGCATCTTTCAATTTATTTTAGATTAGAGTTATTATGGGGTGGACTCCTCCAAGGAGAAGATTTCCTTGCACGTCAACCGTTGGTTTAATGTGCTCCTGTATGCCACTGGTAGCTGGTTAGAATCTGTACCCCTTGTGAGGTCCAGGATTTTCTCCACCAAGTACGTGTCCTCTCCGTCCCCTGGTTGGTGGATTCCGAAGAGCTCTCTCCTTCTGTGCTACAGAATCCCGCAATCAAATATGACGTGTCTTGCCGACTCTTGGACCTGATCGCAAAGCTCCGACTATTGCTAGATGTTTCCTCAACTGACCATGTCCAGTAATGAGTCTTTGAGCTGCCGTCGGTTCGACTTGGTAAGCTTAGTGTTTGGCCCCTTGATTGCGCTCAGCTGCAAGAAACTCCACTGTTTGGATAGTGAACCGGATGATCTGAAGATCCGCATCTTGAACCGGTTCATTTCAGTGATTAGATCTGAGTGAACCAGATCATTTAAAGCGTTGTTTCGCACATCACTACAGTACTATGACAAAAAGTGAATAGAGACCTCAGAGTGGCTAGTGAACGGAACTGTATACGATTATATAAAATATGAATACACTAGTAAGCCCTCGTGAAAAATCACAGGCTGATTAATTAGATACACATCAGAAATACATCATTTTTTAAAAACAAACTATTTAGAAACAACATTAAGGCCTACTGCCTACTTATCTAGGCCTACCTAACTATGCTGAGGGGATTTTTGACTCGGTAAATATGTACAATAAGGACTATAAAACTGTAGGCCTTTTTGTTAAAAATTTTCATTTACATACGTTATTATTTATATATTTAAAGAAAGATAAAAATACAATTTTTTAATTGCTTTATTTCATATTGACAGATCAAATGATTTAGAAGTTATTTGTTGTAGTGAAGAAATTAATAATCGAATATGTTTATATGTTATACGAAGATGTACGAATGTGTCCGAAGTTAAAGGAATAGTGGTATCTCTTCTTTAAATTTGTATAAACAAATATATTGATGATAAAAGGTTGTATTTATATACAGTTTAAAACCTAAAAGCAAATATTATAACGTATATTATAGCATACATTAGTTCTACAACTCATATTTAAAAAAATCAACTTCACAAGAATTTATAACGATTGAAGTTGTAAACATAACCCCAAACTATAATCTACACTGGGTTTGTTTAAGTATTACAGATGATGGGTGAAATCAGCTGTTATATGTTCCATACGGACGTACACTCGCTTTTATATTAGTTGATAGTAGGCTACATTAGACTTACTGATGGTGGAAGTAAACATTATAATAAATCCTGTGAACATGGGAATGCTGTAGCCGATCCTGCAACAGAAACAATATACTTATTCAGACGTATGGTTAGTATATATATGATATAAAATTTGGTCGCAACAAATTTGTACAAACTATTTACAAAATAATATATCATGACTAATATACACCCTGAATTACAGGATAAAGAACCTGTCTAAGGAAAATAACATTTTCATTGGAATTCATACACCCGGGTGAAACTTTTCGCCCACAATTTCTTCTTCTTTCTACCATAACCGTAGTAGAAACAAATTATACCGATTTCCCCTCCAAAAGGGACTTTAGGGAAGGGAGGCGTAAGGTAAAAAATGTTTTTTTTAATCGCTATACAGTATTAATTTACACTCCCCGGGGGCGGTGTCCGAAAATAATTTTTTACTCCATTATTAAGCTAAAAAGAGCCTTTGTACCAAATTTTATGTTTCCAGCGTTGTATGTTGTGATTAAATTTTTTGCGTTTTTTCTCTTTATTAGCGAATATCCATAGGAAGATGAGCTATTGCAGTGACCCTTATGGTGAGACCCAAGGTCGGGAGTAGCAAATGAGCACCAATCATGGTCCCCAGAACAAGTTTTGGGGTGTCATTAAAATTCATCTATATATATAAATGGGAAATACCACTCACTCACTCATCACGATTTCTCAAAAACTACCGAACGGATTGAAATGAAATTTGGTATGTAGCTTCCTCTAGGGCCATACGTGTTCACTAAAAAAGGGTTTTAAAAAATTGGAAATTTTAGGGGGGTTTGGGGGGTAAAAATTACTAAATCACGATTTCTCCAAAATTACCGAACAGATTGGAATGAAATTTGGTATGTAGCTTCCTCTAGGGCCATAGGCGCTCGCTAAGAAAGGGTTTAAAAAAATTCGAAATTTAGGGGGGGTTTGGGGGGATCGAAGTTATTAAATCACGATTTCTTCAAAACTACCGAACGGATTGGAATGAAATTTGGTATGTAGCTTCCTCTAGGGCCATAGGTGCTCACTAAGAAAGGGTATGAAAAATTTTGAAATTTTAGGAGGGGTTTGGAGGGATCAAAGTTACTAAAATCATAATTTCAGATCTTTTATTATTATGACAATAGTGCTTTTATTATTTAAGATCTATATATATAAAAGCCAAATTCCACTGACTGACTGAACATTTAAAAACAATACAATTACGTTAAAAAGACTGAAAATACCAACCACCACGGGCAACGCCGTACGGGACAGCTAGTATATATATATACGTATATACGTGTTCGCACTCTAGCGGCCGCATTTTAAGTCCAATTTGGTTCAAATTTGGTAGTGTTGGTTGTCTATGTCGCTCGGACGAGGTCGTTACTCAAAAAAAATCCAACGACCGGAAGCACGTTTTTCGACAGGAAATAATTTTTTTTTTAGATTTTCGTACAAGAATGATGCTTTTTAGTGTTTTACCTAAAACCATAATAAATGCAGGATATTATTCTGCAAATTTTGTTCTCTTACCACGACCTTATGACTTGATTGGTTCCCTCAAAACCGACCGAAACGTAGGCCTAAAGTACAATAAAATTACCCGGTTCAAATCCAGCGGCAAAGCAAAGCAGTCCATAAGCCGAGGCAGCAAGGTCGAGATGTTTTTTCCTCTGCGAGTGGAACGAAGTAGCGCGTTAGCCAAAGCATAGATCATGAATAATAAAATAGATCATGCATGCATACGTTGGCTGTGTGCCGAAAAAAAGGTAGTCGCGAAAATAGTGCATGATCACGCCGCGAGGTAGCGCTAGGGAGAAATCATTGGTAGCATTGGTGTTTCACACAGCTTCCGTCGTTTTTCCAATAGATAGCGCCACTATCGTCGAATTTCCAGTGGAACGAAATATAATTATTGCATTGGATCGGAGTTCTATTAGGTTATCCAAATACAATGGTCAAAGCTTGGAGGCTTAGGTACAAACAAATCTACTAATATATTGCGTACAGTTATTCAACGCTTTCGCGAGTGGATTAATTTCTAAAATAGTTGGTTGAAACCCTACACCATATAAACTTAATTTTGGAAATTGCTCAACTCACATCAGTGGTTCAGCCACGTGGTCGAATTATTTTTTCCATAACAAGAAACGAAAGCCTTAGAATATCGTTTGGGGCATTAAAAAAAAGTGTTTTCTTAAACTGGAACTTTCCTATTTAATGTTTGTTTAAAAAGGCCACCGTTTACTCGCTAAACAAACAAGAAACCTAAACCACCTTCCGGAGGGGGGGGGGGATCGGTTTAATGTTTCTACAATGTTTCTGATATAACCAACCTTTGGGCAAAAGATCCCATCCCACCCACCTTGGTGTATTGATTCTAACAAAAACATTAAATTTTGACTGTATTACCCGTTCTACTTGTAGTGTTTAGTCGCTTGTATTTTTAAAAAGTATTTTGTGTTTTAAAATATAACTAGGGGCTCTGCCCCTGGACGGTTCGCGTCCCAACCCCGCCTCAGATGGCTGCTTCGCTTCGCTCGCAGTTGGAAAATTCGCTAAAGAATCTCGTTGATCTTTGGCTCGTTTGTACATAGGTTTGTAAAATAATGAAACCAGGCTTAAATATATTAACAATAATTACAAGATTAATTATAACCTCACATGCATGATTTACAAACGTAAGAGGCTTTCATTACGATTTTAATGCTAGTTCTACTATCTTCTGTCAACTAAAGTTTTGAAACCAGGTCTAAATATAGTAAAAGTTATTGCAGGATTAACATAACCTCAATACTATGTTTCCAAAATGGGCCAGGCCTATATTACAAAATTGACTATTAGAATTTACCCATCTTTGCTAAGTTTACCTTTTTTTTTAGACAAAATAAATTGTTAAATCAGGCCCAATTTATTCTAATTCCAACGTGATAAAACAGTAAAAATAAGCTTGTTTTTGAACAGTAATTAAAAACTATCCAATGAACAGCTGATAAAACAGTATAAGTTGGCTTGTTTATAAACAGCTGTTTTGATAGCTTTATTTACTATTTCGTTGTTATTTTGTAACCAACATGACTACCTATAAGACCCTAAGTTAAAATTTTTCAACTTTTAAATTAGATTTTCTCAAAAAATTGCGTTTTTACACGAAATGAAACTATATGGGTGTACTTAAAAATCAAAACTATACTTAAGTACAAAATTTCTTTGATTTCGTTAGAGCCGTTTTCGAGATCCGCGACAGATACAAAGATAGATACAAGAATTGCTCATTTAAAGTAATAGGATATTGACGACAAAATTGCAAAAAATAAATAAGATAAAGACTAACCTGTGCGTGAGCGGGCCTATGATCGGATTAGCCAAGAGCTGCACGAAAGCCTTGGACGCAAACATGATCCCAACAGGAACGGTCTCTTCTATCAAATCCTTGTGACGGTGTTTACGCAATGCTTCTTGTACGGAATCCATCGCCAGTGTTTCTATAAAATAACGCAATATACAGTTTTTCAATTCATATAGTAAACTTTTAAGAAATAACAATACCGTGACCATGTTCTGGCCTGACGTCAGTGAAGTAGCCAGGATTTCGTGAAAGGAGGAGGATGGTTTGGCCTAAAAAGGCATACCGGGTGGCCCGGAAATTTTTTAGCGAATTTCCGTAGGAAAAATGAGCTATTGCAGTGGCCCTTATGGTAAGACCCAAGGTCGGGAGTAGCAAATAAGCATCGATCATGGTCCCCAGAACACGTTTTGGGGTGTCATCAAAAATCATATATATCATCAAATTATATAAAAATCATATTCGCACTCTAGCGGCCGAATTTTAAGGCCGATTTGGTTCAAATTTGGTACACATATCGGTTGTCTACGTGGCTCGGACGAGTTCGTTAGCCAAAAAAATCCAACAATCGGAAGTACGATTTTGACCGGAAGTATCTATTTTTTTGAGATTTTTCCTACGAGAATGAATTTGTTTTTGAGTTTTATATATAAATATAAATTTAGGATGTTATTCTGCACATTTTGTTTTTTACGCGACCTAATAGCTCGCTTGGTTCCCTCAAAATCGATCAAAACTTAAAATACCATAGAAGTACCCGGTTCAAAGCCATGTGGTGGATTCTACCGTGGGGTTGGCGTGCAAAGCACGCAATACATTGTGTATTGAAGATACTCCCAATATGCGGAATGGCGATCGAATCATTTTGTTGCTATTTAGCACCGTCGTGAATAGACCTATTTCCCAAATTGTTGGTTGAAACCCTAAAACATAGGCCTATAAACTTAATTTTTGAAATTTGCTTAACTCACGTCAGCGGTTCAGTTGCGTGGTCGAATTATTTTAAAATGTTGACCATGAAAAAAGGGGTTTAATACCATTTTTAGCTTAAAAATGAACATACAAACAGGTTTTTATATAAAAATTACAACTTTTTTTATTAAATATTAAAAAAATACTCAATTACAAAATACAATTAACTAGACTGTAAGAATTAGTAGAATGTGTAAAAATAATTGAAATAATACAAAGAAAAGCTAAATTAGTAAACAATTGAATTAAAGAATAGTACCTGGAGACCGAGCTAAAGCTAGATTATAAGCAGGGCTATGATTTCAATAATAAATATTGGATTATTGAGTTTTGAGGTTAGGCCTATAACATTAAACAACTAAATAAAGGGTATATACAACATTAGGCTTACCTGTAATAAAAATACAGTTTAAAGGATTAACCACAATCTCAACGCTATGCCTCAGAAATAAGTCAGGCCTAAATTAAAGTATTATTTCAATATCGATTTATTCCTAGGGCCTAGTTCGCTCACGTCAATAACTACTATTATTGCAAATTTCCGTGAACATCGTTTAGGTTAGGCCTATAACATTAAACAACTAAATAAAGGGTATGTTTATTATGTATTCGTTGCCATGGTAACTATAAATAGATACAACCTCTAATAAAATATACAGTTTAAAAGAAAGCAGATGATTATTGTA
>JAGFPH010017949.1:5433-16934 GCA_018207615.1 Philaenus spumarius | reverse complement strand
GAAGTAACTCTACATTTCACATTGTGCTTCAGCAACATATTTCTTGTAGATTTGAGCAGATGAGGAAGATCGTAAATGGTGAAGATAGGATTGCCAAGATAGATGCTGTACGCAGTAGTCAAGGGTGGCAATAAGGATAGAATGGCTCCGCAGTGTAACGTCTGCCTTGTCTCATCCAAAAAATCTTCATTTTTGAAATGCTGGTCACAAATATAGCCAAATGGACGTGTACGCAGTAGTCAAGGGTGGCAATGCAGTGTAACGTCTGCCTTGTCTCATCCAAAAAATCTTCATTTTTGAAATGCTGGTCACAAATATAGCCAAATGGACGTTTCGCTTCCAGATTAATGGAGTTGTTCTGAGTAAACGAAATCCATTATTGACATCTAAAATAAAATAAAATAGTATATAGAGATATTCCGTTCAATTTTCGTTTAGTTCATACACTTTTCATACATGTTGTATATTTTTTATTTAGCGGTATGGTAGGCTATTTAATTAGCCTACCTACAATATAAATTGGGCTAATGCTTTTTCATTATTTTATTGTTAGGATATAAATTAAGTAAAACTTGTTTTTAAATCATATTTTAAGACTTAGAACTTTTAATAACTTAAGACTTTTAGAAATAGATTTGAACATTACTATTACGTACTAGATCATTTTCTTGTGTATACATCAACTCTGCCGCAATATGGTGTACATTCGTATAGTAAATTTGAGCCTTTTATTTTATACATAGCATAACCAAAAACACAATGTTTAGAACAATCAGTAGGTAGCTGAAACTGCTGGTTTATATTCTATAAGCCTAAATAAACAAAATTGAGTACCGGTAGGCCATATATCTTCTTAAATTAAGATATTCTATCTCAATTAAGAGCTGAGAAAATCCCATTTAAAGGTATTGACGTTTATTGAAATTAGCGTTTTTCCCATACTTTGTAATTTTATGTCTAAAAATATACTTGACAAAAAAATTTAAATTTTGGAAATAACCTTAATACTTTATGGACTAGAATAAGTGTACTACAAAATTTCATGAAGTTCTGAAGAGGTCAGGTTGAAAACAAATAGCCTACTTCATGTGTTCATTTCATATGGATTGACCCTACAATCTTTTAGTAGGTATTATTACAACCTTTACAGTGTATATTCCACATACAAATGTATATTTTTCTATTGTCATATGAAAAGGCAATGTTATTTATTTAGTGTATCTTGTGTACTCTACAACTTGTTTATGTGCATCAAGTATAAGGCATCATCTATAACAATAATGGGCGTAAGTTTACTATTCGACTCTAGCCTAATATTTTTGCAGACAACGATGTTGTTTTACATTCTACTGTTGAATACAGGTAAACATACTGTGACCAAATAGGTAAGGTTAGAACCTTTTAGGTGTTTTTTGAATTATTATTTTTGCATTTCTGTTGCTATAGTTTAACCTAGAGTTGTGTTTTTTTTTTGTTTTGCTTTCCATGCCACTTTGTGCCTTTCGGCTAACGAACATGTTTTTTTGGGTTTTTTAATATTTTATGGTCCCCCGCGGGATTTGAACCCGGGACGTCTTGCTTATGAGGCAAGTACCATAGCGGTTGAGCTATGACAGAGGACTAGCCTAGAGTTGAATAGGTAGTAAAGGTGTGCCTATTTTTGCAGACGACGTTAAATACCCTATTCTACTGTTAAATACAGGTAAACATACTGTGACTAAATACTAATAGGTTAGAACCTTTCAGGTTTTTTTTAAATTAGTATTCTTGCATTTCTTGCAATTATAGGTACATAGGCTATTTAGAGATTATCCACTGTTATGGTTATTAAATCAAGAATAAGTTTATATTAATACCTGAAGGTAATTATTACAATTAATAATTGGAACTTACATTTAAATAATCAATTTACATTATTGTAATAATGTGGCATTATAGTCTAAAATGTAAAAATACTGTACTTTTTAACACAGCTTAGATTTAAATGCTAGGTCTATACAAATTAATTCCTGTGCTATTAGCAGGACCGGATCTACATATTTTGCGCCTATGGGCCACCCCAAAATTGCCGCCCCTTCCCACAATCAACACTAGAAGTGTTAATGCTAACATTTTTCCTAAGTCAAGCCATTTCGGTGCGTGTGCAAGCATATTTTCAAAAATTCGCCAAGTATAGTAATTATAAACCAATCCAAAAGTGTTCAGTAGCTTTTTTGTAGAGAAAGTTTCAAAGAATTTATATAAGTCAGTAAAAAAATGATTGATGTAAAATTTACAAAGTTATTAATTAGTTCAATAAACAAAAATATTTAGTAACGAAAGGAAAAAGTTCAACTTTAGGCCTACATAAAAAGTAGTAAACGTTTTTTGTAATTTTTTTCGTAAACATAAAAAATTTCGTAATTTAGTCCTGAATAGAACTGTATACAAATATTTATCAATTTCAAATTTCCTATTTTGAAAACGCCAGTTTAAAGACTCCCAACAAAACTAGGCCTAGTATGAATAGTAATTTAGGAATATATTTCTTGCCCAAATATGAAATATTATTATAAGAAAGTGTAGAGAATAAATTAAAGAATTGAACTGTATACTTGTAAATTATCATTTCATAAAAGTATTTGACTTAGTTTTACTTGAATTACAAAATTAGATCAAACGAATTGAACTTCTCACGGACGCATCAAATACGACGTTCTGTGTAAAAAACCCGTTGGAATTGCTATTTTGGGAGCGTGAGAAAGTCGAATTTTGAAATTCCCATTTGTCAGTATTTCTCAGAACTGTACGAACAAAACTGTTAGATTAAATATAGTTTGCTTTACACCAAACGAAAGATTGAACTTTGGTCTTCAAATAGATATAAAAAAGTCTATTGAAATAATTCGAATTATAAGAGATATCTCAAACGCAAAATGTGCTGTTTTATTGGTTGAAATCTGTCCAATTGCAATGGTTTACAGACAGTTCCATATCTTTGGAACTATGCAAGTGACTTTTGATTGGGTGGCAGTTTTAGAAAGTTAAAAGCTTGACGAATCCAAAGGTATCTCTGTATTATTGTCAAAATATCCCGGTTGAGCACCATTGAGCTTTAAGCCTGGTTTACACTAGGATAAATCGTAACAATTTATCGTTACAATAAATCGAATGTGGGATTATGTTTACATGCAACGATTTCTTGTCCAATCTTTATTGACGATTATTTAACTTTTGATAGTTCTTTCTTATAAACCGTACTCAACGCATTAATTTTTTTAACAACAGTGTTTCGGTCTGCCAACGGATCAAACTCCTTGTATTTTTGAACGAGCCACAAGCGGGTAAAATTCCGATATAGTTCAATAAATTCAGTGAAGAACTCTCGAGGACTTTGAGCTGCCTTGCTATCAATTGAATAAAAACAACAGAAGGTAAAAACAACACGTAAAACGGAATCAATGAACTAGTGCCACAACCTTTTCGGTGAACGGCCCTTGCAATCTGAGTCAAATCGATGCGATAAATGGTCGCTACTGTTTACACGTTCCAATTTATCGTTACGATTCGTAGAAATTGATGCCGCCCAGCCCCAACCATCCAATCCAATTCCAATAAATCGCTACAATGTCCTGTTTACATGCAACGATAAATTGTACCAATTCGATTATAGTCGGCAAAACGTTTACAGAAAACTAAAATTTTTAAAACGATGATTACATATGTAAATATAAGTTTAAAAAAATGTAAGTACAAAAATTAAAGTTTAAATCATTTTCTTTCCAACGGTTTTTGTTTTATTGCGATTGGATGATTTTTAGTGGGTGAAATATTCAATACAAAGTAGCGTTGTCATTGAGTAGTATTAGACCAAAGCCTAGCGCTTTGACTACTGAATAGGGTTAAAAGCACTCTATACCAAAACTAAAATTGTCTCTAGTTTACATTGAATTTGCAATATGTTTTACTCATTACAAAAAACTGTTAATACTATTTTCTTTCTCCTAATTTGCTCAGGTTGATTTAAAGTAGTAAAACATTTTTTATATTACTAATGAGTTAATGAGATTTTATAAAGCGTTATTTAAAACAAAATATAATATATGTAGTTCGAATTACAAACAAATAAATGTTTCATCTTTAGAGAAATAATACTCAATTTTTATTAATATTTCTGCATGATTACACCAACAGGAAGTGAGTGGGCTAAATCTAATTTTACTTTTACAAATTTAATTACGTTATTACGTAATTTTTACAAGGTGAAATTCAGAAGTGGTTTTTCAAAATAATAAAAGACACATCAATTTCAAATCACGTATTTCAAGTTTATTATACATTATACAGTTTAAACAATTACGTCCATCCATGTTGAGTTTGAAAACACGATTCTTTAAAACACACTACACTACATAGGCTACTACGTTTAAAACTTTAACAGCAAAAGTACAGTAAATCAGTTTTACTATGAACGAATTGCACTAAAGAGTTGTGCTGCAGCACAAGAACAGTGAAAAAGTGGTGATGGTGAAACGCAAACAACAATAAGACTGAACTGAACGAATGGCAAAACAGACAACTAACTGTGATTTCTCGCCTTTCTCGGTGTTAGCCGAAGGCACGAATTTTATTGATTCGCCGCCGAACGGAGCCAATAATGCACGAAGCAGCGGCCTATCTCTCTTGCACACACACTCAGAAACACGTCAGTGTACAGGCGTACATTTATTTTGAGTCAAACAAATAACTTGGCATTAGCTCATTCATGACTACATCTATGTCAGATGCTCATACGCATCTTCTTGTAAAACTGGAATGGAGTTTTAGTTTTGTTCCAAAACATAGTAACTTACTGTAATATTATTTCCCAAATTCCAGTTTTTTCTGCCGTTTTGCCGCTTCTAAAAATTTGCCGCTAATGGGCACGGGCCCACTTTGCCCCATGCTAAATCCAGCCCTGGCTATTAGTACACAAATCATACTTACAGTAACCCATTGTCATTACTTTTCAATGGGAAATTGAAAAAAGTGCTTCTTTTGTTATTAGTTTGAGCATTTAAGCACCCTTTAACGTAGCACAATTTAATTCTACCCATTTCTTACAAAATCATTCCACTTTGCTAACCGTTAATTCTCAAATAAAATAATAAACAAAACGATAATTTATTCTTAAAATGACGTCATACGCAATTTGTGCGATGGTAGCGCTTTTGGTGGGACAGAAGCACAACTGAAATTACATCTGTAACATGGAACACGTTTCCCTATGTTAGTTATCCCACCGGTCCCACCCTGATTGCGCATGCCTCGTTCATTAAATTTCTATTACCGGTACTATAATATTTCGACTTGACACAGGCAGGGGTGTGTTTTATAGAGTTCTATAAATTTTTGTAAAAATGTTTTAGAGCAATTCGCATATCACACATGTTAGTAGAATAATGAAAAGAATAGTATGACACTAAAAATAAATGTAAATTACTAAAAAAAAAGACAAATGTAAGTCAAAAGTACTAGACTTTTAGTATCAGTTGGAAAAAGAAAACGAAGAACACAACTAGCCACTGATGCGACACACTAGGTTACGTTCACACAAAACCAAGTGAAATCAAACCCCTGTTGATTCACAGCGACATGCTTGTGCATGCAAGTTAGCCATACAGATATTACGCCTAAACATAGAAAACTGTTTGTGCAGACAAATTGGAGCCAACATATTTCATGGCGTGTAGTGGTGACACATGTTGTTTCATGCAAAACGCCGGAAATAAGTTTGTACTTTGTACAAGCAGTTTAGAGTAGGTACTCTACAGTGACTAGATAGAGACAGGTCAGACAGTGTGGTCAACGGACGTCTTGTTTTCTATTGGCTGCGCCATATTGTTTCCATTTTTCTGTTTACAGTAATGTTATTTAAATAGGAATTACTTCTTTTCGTGATATTACTGCTGTTATTTCATTGTTTTTCTTGCGTTTTTGTATGGTTTTTCCTAGTTTATGATTTAATTATTAAGTTTATTAAATAGTTCAGTTGTAATTTAGTGTTAACTTAGTGAAAACTGAAATTACAGTATATAGATAACTGGCCATTATAATGGTTTTGACAGTATTAAGTACAATAAAATGTAAATTAGTGATGTAAACCTAAAATAAAGTTTGTACGCAATTATTTTTCATTGTATATGATTGTATTTATTATTTTCACTTATCCCATTAACTTTCTTTCTGGCAAAGAGTAGCCTACCTTGAGTACTATTTTAGCAATAATTAAGTTATATTATATATCATTGTACTCAGGAGATTCTTCAGATTTATTTGGTACATGGTTTATTACATTATAGTCTACTTTTATCTCTTGTCACTGTAGGCTATTATTAATTGCTTGAGTGCGTGAAAACTATAACTAGGCCTACCTAATTCTTTCTGTAGTAGCCTACTTACAAAATAATGTAGTAGTCCTAATATATTTTTGTTTAGCTATAATAAATTAGGCTTCGTTGTATGCCTTTTTGGAACATATTTTGTTTGTTTTAACCTTTTAAGGTAAAATTTACAATACGCCTACTTGCCATATTTTTTCTTTTTAATACGGTAGCCTACTTATTAAATAACGTGTTTATTATATTTTTGTGTAGGCCAATTGAAAATTATATTAGGCTTTATTTTATGCCTGGTCGGAAACATATTTTGTGTTTTTATGAACTTTTACTCGTGGAAAAACTAATAGGCCTACTAGTTTTTAGAATAGAAAATATATATAAAACAACTCACAAAATTACACTTGAAGTTATTTTTGGGTACCGGGTAGCATATATGTATCCTTTATAATAAAGTTTAGAAACCCTAATTTTGCATTTTGAAGTATTCATACATTTTTTGAATACGTAAACTTTTGAATTTTGCAGAAATTTAATACTTTTTCCCAAAAATGTATTTTGGAAAAACACATTTTTATATTGTTTCTTTTAAAACAGATTTTTTTACATTTTATAATTTTGGATTTATACTTTATTTAAAAAAACTTAAGGTATTTTTCAAAGGGTCAACTTTTGACATTTCAATGGGTTAAATGAACCATAGTAGTTTTGTTCCATTTGTATTAAACTACTCAAATTGTGTTTATAATTGTTAAAAATCCAACTACACAGAAATATTACTTGTACTTTTCTTATGAAGAAAAATAATAATAGTATATACTTCACTAAATTTAATTACAGTACCTGGGCGACCGAGCATTACTCGGTATTTTTGTTAATTGTGTTTTTTTTTATAGGAAAATGTATGTAAATACAAATCAGGTAAGTACTGTTTTGTAGGCCTACTCATAACTCGCGAAATATTAGCACGGGTCAGCTGATTTCAAGCTTAAAACAATTATAACCTTTAAGACAAAAAAAAAAAAAAAAAAAAAAAAATTATAGGAGACAGCTGATGGAAATATTATAGGAAACAGCTGATGTTTGTCATATGTATCCTATTGATTTTAAATTACATAACCCCAATGTTAAAAATTTTCAATTTTCAAATGAGTTTTTCAGAAAAATACGAGTTTTCCTGAGGTAGTGGTTTTCACCAATCGATTTTTTAGTCCCAAAAGCCTCTAATCCCAAAGTTTCAGCAAAATCCTTCCGCTGGATCTCGAGATTGCTCGTACAAACACACAAACAAACAAACAGACATTGCTCGTATTAGAGTATAGGATTATATAGATGTTTAAATGATAATGTGCACGAGTAGTAAAAAGGTGCCAGCCGGTATTTTGTGTATTCATTCATTTAGTGAGGAAAATATATCGAAAAAAATGGTTTATACTTGACAATTTTTGTGACAATGTATTAATCCAATTGCATAAGAACAATTTTGAAGCGAAAATTGGAGTTAAATGCGAAAAATCGTCCCTACGCTAATATAAACCCGTGTTGAGTTGTAAACAATATGGCGGCCAGCGCTCGTTGGCCACACTGTCTTTATCAAGTCACACTAAGTCACTGTAGAGCAAGGTCTCTAGAAAGGAACACGTTTCCCTATGTTAGTTATCCCACCCTGATTGCGCATGCCTCGTTCATTAAATTTCTATTACCGGTACTATAATATTGCGACTTGACACAGGCAGGGGTGTGTTTTATAGAGTTCTATAAATTTTTGTAAAAATGTTTTAGAGCAATTCGTATATCACACATGTTAGTAGAATAATGAAAAGAATAGTATGACACTAAAAATAAATGTAAATTACTAAAAAAAAAGACAAATGTAAGTCAAAAGTACTAGACTTTTAGTATTCTTTCTAGAGAATACTTTTAGGTTCCTTTCTAGAGACCTTGACTGTAGAGTACTCTAGTCACTCTAGTACTCTAACTTGTTGGCCGACTTGTATGTTGTATGTGCAAACAAGTCTGTCGAGCATCTCCTATAGTGTAGTTCCGATTAATGTTGGTGCCGACATCTTACAGGAAGTAATCGTTTCCAACATATTTGAGTGTTTAGGGACGGAATCTATTTTGTTGGTAGATACATGTGTGTCATACATATCTCCACGTGTAGGGCAGCCTTAAGTTCAAGTTGTGGTTGTTTCACCGAGTCAACGGCGGACTAGACCTCTTGTCCTCTTGTTACAGTTGTTACTGTAGTATTATCTCTGGACTAGACTATAACGTGTATAACACTTTCTCCATCTTATTTACTTTCTCCGTGGCAACACCGACTCCTTTTGGTTTCATTTGACGAATTTCAGTGAATGTAAGTGTTTACTTAATAATTGACATTTTACAAAGTCACGTCTTCTCACTCTTCGGGCAGTATCTCGTAACCCACACTATTTTTTTTTCAGGGCTTACAAAAGACAAAAACCTTTCCAAATATCTATATCTGATGTTGCTAAGCGAAATAGCATTTATTCAAATAACTAACTGTAGTAGGCTTAAAATGTTTGTGGGTTTTATTTTGCAGTTATGTTTAGGAAAGGTAAAAGAACAAAAACAAAAATCTCACTTTATTTTTGCACTAAATTTATGACGTTTTGCCAGAACAGCACATGCCAGATTTAGTTCATGTTGTACCATTTTATGTTAGCATTGTAATAAACTCAAAAGCATTGTTAGGAGTGATAATAATATTTTAGAGACATCAATTTACTATTCGACCCTAGGCTGACATTTTTGCAGACAACGTTGTTTACATACTACTGTAAATGTTGAATACAAGTAAACATACTTGACTAAATACTATTTGTTAGATCCTTTAGGCTATTTTTTTATAATTATTCTTGGATTTCTGTTGCATATTTTAGGTATTGGCATATATTTAGGCCTACTATTCGACCCTAGACTAACCTAGAGCTAACAGAAATGCAAAAATAATAATTAAAAAAATACCTAAAAGGTTCTAACCTAACCTATTTAGTCACAGTATGTTTACCTGTATTCAACATTTAAAAGTAGAATGTAAAACAACGTCGTTGTCTGCAAAAATATTAGGCTAGAGTCGAATAGTAAAGTTACGCCCTGTTCTATTTACCTCTTTGATCTTTACTTACGTTAACCTCTTTAATTACCTCTATGTGTATTACAACAAAGATAATTGTGATGTACGTTGGTTGTGCTTTTGTCATCTGTCAGATGGTAAATAACTTGATTTGTGTGTTGTCATTGATTATGGCCCATATAGCCTATTATGTTGTAGCACGTGATTGTTTTGGCATTTTTAGTTATTTTTATTGTGAAAAATTGTGATTATGAAGCGAGTAAGTTACATTCACTTGTTAGTGACGTGTATATTCTTATGACTATATACGTACAACTGTCCGCAGAACTGGTTATGTAGTAGCCTAATTTTCAAAAAAAAACTGTCATTTTTCAATATAATGTAATGAAATTTCAGGTTTTTGTTCATTTTAAGTGTCAAATTATGTTATGTGGACAAAATTGTTCTAGATTTTTTTTGTGTGTCATTTTCAAGAATAAAGTAAACAAAATTTAAAATTATTTTTTTCCGAGTAACAATTTAAAAAAATTCATATCTAACATGAATTTACACTTATTTTAAAAGGTGCTACCTTATAGAACATTTCATTCCAAACAAAATTCTTTTTTTAAATCATAAAAATTCATCAGTGAATAAATTTAATACCTAACATATTTTTTGCGAAACACTGAAAATGTGCTGAATTTAGCCTGGGATTTTATGCACATACATAACAGATAATGCTTGGGATTTTTAGAACATGAAAAATTGGATGTCGGGAGCCAAAGGGTTAAATAATAAATTAAGTACTGTACTACAGTAGGCTACCTTTTACTTTCTCACTATACTATAGTATAGAGAAAGTATAGTGATCGCAAAAAAAAATCGATGTTGAGATTTTTGTGGAAATATCCGTTTTGGGACCCCCTGAGTCCAAAAAAGTGGTTTTTACAAAATGTCTGTCTGTATGTATGTCTGTATATAGGCCTATGTCTGTATGTCTGTATGTATGTCTGTATGTATACAAAGCTAGAGAGAAAACTATTCGATCGATTTCAACCAAATTTGCACCAGACATGTCCAGTACGCCTGTATAGATGCACGAAAAAGGGTTTTGAACAATTTTGAAAAACAACCCCCTTTTTGGCCAAAAACCCCAAAAAATCAGTTATTTTTTTAAATAAAAAAACGGCTCTAACGATTTTGATAAAATTTGGCTTATTTGTAGCTTTTAATGTGCCCTACCATATACAAAAACCCGCATCTTTCTAAAAATTCTCGTTTAGCTAATAATAATAACTGATTTTTGGGGGTTTTTTGGCCATAAAGGGGGTTGTTTTTCAAAATTTTTCAAAACCTTTTTATGTGCATCTATAAAGACCTAATTGACGTGTTTGGTGCAAATTTGTTCGAAATCGATCGAATAGTTTTCTCTCTAGCTAATAATAATAATATTTTTATTAGTTAATCGCCTACTTTAATAAAAGTATACAAAGCTAGAGACAAAACTATTCGATCGATTTCAACCAAATTTGCACCAGACATGTCCAGTAGGCCTGTATAGATGCACGAAAAAAGGTTTTGAAAATTTTTGAAAAATAACCCCCGTTTTGGCCAAAAATCAGTTATTATTTTTTTATAAAAAAACGGCTCTAACGATTTTGATAAAATTTGGCTTATTTGTAGCCTTTAATGTGCCCTACCATATACAAAAACCCGTATCTTTCTAAAAATTCTCGTTTAGCTAATAATAATAATAACTGATTTTTGGGGGGTTTTTGGCCATAAAGGGGGTTGTTTTTCAAAATTTTTCAAAACCTTTTTACGTGCATCTCTATAAAGACCTAATTGACGTGTTTTGTGCAAATTTGTTTGAAATCGATCGAATAGTTTTCTCTCTAGCTAATAATAATAATATTTATTAGTTAATCGCCTACTTTAATAAAAGTATACACAGCTAGGAACAAAACTATTCGATCGATTTCAACCAAATTAGCACCAGACATGTCCAGTAGGCCTGTATAGATGCACGAAAATGGGTTTTGAAAAATTTTGAAAAACAA
>JAGFPH010017948.1:2478-14196 GCA_018207615.1 Philaenus spumarius | reverse complement strand
TTAAAGTTGGTTGGAATAAATTTATTTTTATTTGAATACAAAATTTACACTACAGCTGCTGTAAATCTAAAATGTACAGCTTATAAATAGTCTTTCTAATATGTAAACAAATCCTGTCATTCACGCTAAAACTCTGGCCCTACCCTAGCGCATGCGACAGGTTCCAGGTCACTATTAACCCTACCCCAAATCCAAGTGCCTCTGTGGGCGACTCTTGGTGAAGCAAATACAAACAGATTATTTTACACTCTAGGATATTTCCGTAAAAATATTGCAGAGTATAAAATAATCTTTTTTAATTTTCTTCGCCACGAGTCGCCGCGAAGGCTGGTGAAAGAAGCAAGAAGGGGAGAAGATATATTACGTAGCAAAGATTACAAGGGTTTGGAATACTCAGGGTCAATCAATTCAACATAACGCCGAATAGCCTATTTGAACAGAGTTTTGACTGAAACTCTTGGATCATGGCAGGATGGTGGGGGTAGTGGTGCGCAGTAGGGCCACAGTTTTTCTGTTAATGATAGACATGTTTTATGTATTAGAGAGAAACCACTTCATCCCTCTATTTAGTTGAAATTAAACAAGCACACCTTAGTAACACTTTCACATAATAGTTTCAGCAGTGTAACCACCTTCTGAAAATAATATAATATATCGTACAATATATAATAAAGTATATTCGGATTATATAATTTAAATATGTATAAGGTTAGTTTACGTATCGTTTTCTTTAAGATGTCTGGTTTTCTTTTTTTCAGTTAATATTATTTGTCGCCTTAGTGCTCTTGAAACGTTTTTATGTATTTATTATATAACAATATAAACGATATGGCCTAAAATTAGAAGGAATAAAAACAAATACAAATAACTTCAAGTAAATGTAGGTCTGTATAGTTTACAAATTCTATTCGTCCATTTTAATTACATGGATAGAAAATTTTTAGGTTCAGTAAGTTGCATATCTAATTTTCCGATCTAGAATAAATTGTTTAGTTTTTAACCTATATTTTAACTCCTGTTCTACATAAATGTAATTATTTGGTTTTAATATTTAATATTATTTACTATCTTAGGTTTAAACTTATATAAAATAGTCCAAACCAAGTTGAGGGGATCGCATCTTAGAAACCAAGGGAGATATCACTACTTTAACGAATTCCGAGTCTTCACTATACTTCACCATGAGCATGCAACGCGCGATACTAGTTAGTTTGGTTTACTTATTGACGTTGACGGTGCGGTCTAGACTCCTGGTATTGGTAATTTTAGTCTACACTCGATTCCACGTTCACCGTGCAGTACAGGTCTTACGGGAAAATAGACATGCTACTATCATTACAGGGAACATCACGTTTATTGTCATACGGGTTGCGCTACTGACCAAGCGTTGCATGGGAGTTGATGTTTTTTAGTTGGCTATTATCGATGAGACTGTCGTAAGGATAACATGGCTTATGGGCGCTCTGTACTGCACGGTGAACGTAGAATGTATGAACGGGTGAATGTGTGTTTATTTTTTAAAAATATTCATATAAATATTTTTTTTCAATAGTTATGGTAGAAACTAATAATTGAAGAAATTAAGAGCCATCCAGTCATCTACAATCAAACATAAGATAAATACAAAAACTGTGAATATAAACAGATAATTTGAAAACAAATTTCTTATATTTTTTCACTTGGCAAAAATTGAAAATTACTGTAAATTAAAAAAAATTCCTTTTATTGTTTAGGAATGTTTTAAGAATTCATTCTAATCATCAGTAATATAAAACAATTCCATTAAAAATTTGATTTTACGTTTAAAAAGATGAACTAGAAAAATGAAAAACATTATTAAGAAAGTGATAATATAAAAAAAAATAATACTAATTGTATTAGCTGGTATTTGAATAAAATTAAATATAAACACAGAATATGGTAGTTCTCGAAACAGTTCTTACATTTTGTTCAAAACTCGGTCAAAGAAACGCAGAGTTAAAGAGTTGTAAGAACATTTCTTCTTCTTCTTCAGTGGATTGAGATTATTGTTAAGTATTTTTTAAGGGCTTTTTTTTAAATGTTTATGTTTTTAAACGTAACATTTTTATTGGAATGTTTTAATATTACTGAAGATGAGAAAACAATCTCAATACCGCTACATATATCCTAAAAATAAAAATACAATGCTTAGTAAATTAGGATAGGTTAAAATGTTGGCCAGTGCTAAAAAGTGGAAAACTTCATTTAAACCAACCAATAAAGGAACCGTACTCATACGTACGAGCTATGGACAATTGTAGTTTCAACGAAGAAGAGCCGTGCGTTGGACAACATTCGTTCATGCTCACAGAATATGTTCAATATTCTATGTGTGAGGAAGGAGAAGGCTACACCTACCCACATTATCAAATTGGCAGAAACATCTATATTATTAATTATTAACTTGGTTGACTCTCTAACGTTAATTTCAAACAATGGTCGCTATAACAAATGTTCCAATCTTTAGAAAGCTGTGAACTTAGAAGGAATATGAGTGTAACATAATAAGAGAGACGCCGCTGAGTCGATAAAGTTTGATTGGTTAGCATTGTGTGAGGAAAGACAGGAAGATCGTCTATATAAGGAAATCTATAAATTGAATAACATCCCTTAGTGTCAAACTATTGTGGCAATGGTTTCATAAACTTCTTATTTTTATTTTCAACGGTTTAATATTTTGTGCTGAGTAAACTGTTTTGATAGCTTGGTTAATTGTTTGGGTGTACAGTATACGCCAATACTATTTACGTGTACTATTTACGCCAAAATAAGCGTTACTGAAATTGCAATAGTTTAAAATATTATATTTTTGACAAATGTCTAAAGTGAAAGGAAGCTTTATTTTTTTACACATCCATGATCTATATGCCCTGCAATACATTTTAGTCACCTCTCGAGCGTTGTAGGTGATCTTCGATCATGTTGGTGAAAAAGTGTAGCTGTGTTCTTTTATCGTATTTAATTATTTCTTCACGAAGCTCCATTATGGTAGTCGTTGGTTCATTTCGGAAGTTCCTTCCTTTATAATTCCCCACAAATAAGAGTCAGGACTGGTGATAAAAGGTCAGGTTTCTGGAATGGGTATTGAAAGTTTGTCTACAGCGGTGTGACTGGTGGCGCTATCTTTCTGGAACCATTGTTACTCAAAAGCCAGATTGCTAGCACAAAAAAACCTCTTCAGACCTCTTGCAAATGGTAGAAGGATGTTCTCTCTGTAACGAACCTGGTTTAGAGTAAACAAATTCCCGTAATCATCTTCAACGATTTACGATTCCAGCAGTTCACATCAAACTAGCACCACTGGAACTACGTACTCGGTATTAACTTTCTCTGGAGTGGTAAGACCATTACAGCGTTAACTAACCTGAAACAATGCAACATGAGCTGGAAACAATCAGCTGTTCTAAAAACCAACCACATCTGCTTTAATTTCAGTACTGTTTATTTTGGCGCTTACATTACTTTTGGAACTGAATGTACGTTAAAAGATTTCAGTCTGTGAGATTAATGATGCAAATAACTTGGGAGATTAGTTTAGTAGTACTTTGTATTTTAAACATCACTGTTAGCTCTTTTGTAAGTTCTTAAAGAATTGTGATGTTTAAACAATACTAACACAATCAATCCCAATTTATAAAAAATACTACTACACAGTTACGAATTCAACATGCAACATTTAACAGAAGAGTTAGTACCAAAATAACAATAATACTTTTTTATTGGTTATATAAATGTACAGGTGTTGTTATTGGTTTCAGGGCTTGTTAAAAAGTATGTGTTTTAATTTCAGGTAATTATTTCGGGCGAACAAAATGTTCTATGAAATTGTTATACTTCTGACAGCTATATTGTGTTTTTTTAGGAAAAAATATTATAACTTTAGAAATTATTAAAGTTTAGAGTGGAATTTTAATAATCTCATATTTTTTCTACGCTTTACCTTTATATCAAGACTCAAAACGTAAACTAACACATTTCAAAATGTAGCAGTATGGAATTTGTAACAATACCCATTCAATTTACTAAAAACAAATTTACAAGATAAATTTTACTCGAAAAATGTAGGACTTTCGAGTCATTAATGAATTAATGTTTATACAAAATTTACAACCCGGTATGCTTTTGTTTTGTGTGTAATACCTTTAAGGATGAATACTGTTGAGGCTAAACAGCTGGTGCAAAAATTGAGGAGAAATTGAACTACTTTGGACAAGGTATGTAAACAAAATAAATTTTACTGTAAAACAGGCAGGTAAACAAACTAATGATCCTATAATAGTTTTCCATAATAAAGTATCGAACCCATAAACGATTAGAATTTTCAAGATTCTAAATGTGTTTACTAGACGATTTTACAACCTCACTCTTGGGAAAGTCGTACTTTTGTATATTTGTTCACAGTACTTTGTTTTGTGTTTGTTGTGTAACATGAAGCGTACTTCTAAGAATATTATATTTGACGATAACGCAATCCAGTTTAACAATTATTATAAAATTGGAAGTTGGAACAGCTGTTTTTAACATAAGGTGGGTAAAGTCCATTAAGTTTCTAGTAAATTAATTGTCTACTATCCCAACTATAACGTCTTTCATGATTAAAATAATTTGTGTGCTAAACAATCTTACTTGAAAAATAAAAATATTTAGTTAGTGGTTTTTAATATTAAAACATTTAATGACTGTTTTTCTTGAAAATATAGAAGATAAAGTTTTCGACACATTGGTAAGAAGTAGTGTAAAAATGTGTGTGGTAAATTTGAAACTCGAAATAAAAATTAGTACAATAATAATAATTGTCATTATTATCATTACTTTTAGGACAAGCCCAAAAGGGACAGTAATAACGAAACCTTTTCAGAACATTTTAAAATTTATATTTCTACCAGACTCAATTCCCAAACTAACGTAGGCCTATTTTTAAAACTCCTTGTTTATTTGTTGTACAATTTCTTATTACCATCTTTTGCTTTCAAAAGATAAAATGTAAAAAATAATCACTTAAATGTAAATTTTAAATTAAAAAGTTTATTTTCTAAATATCACTTTAAATGGATTAAAAGGACAATCGAAGCTTTATAACACATACTAAATAACAACGTACTATAACAGCTAAATAGCAAACTGTGTAAATAAGAAAGAAAAATAACAAACATTCAAAAAGAATCGTTATTTATTACAGCTCCTGGTTGTTTGTTATGTTTGCAAAATGTTTAATTCCTTAAAATGAAATGAAATTCTGAAATAATAAAATATAAAACCGAGTTGTATCTAGACACTACATGCTGAGGGTGAAAGGGAAAACAGTTAGAAGTCGATAATAAATTACAGAATTAATGGAGGGTGAATTTAACTGAAAAGATAAATGTGGGCAAATAAACTAATGCAGCGCTGGGGAGCTAAGTTTAAAATATATGTGAACTTCATACACAAGGTTTGTTGTGTTATAAATAAAACAATTCTTTTCAATATAGTGATATGAATTAACTTTTGATATTTTTGGGTGTTGTAGGCTTTCATTAAATGTAAAATTATATATAGATATATATAATAAATATATAAATATAAAAGTAAATTTTACTTTTTTCTACAGGTCTATATTTGCTTCATTCGCAATCCTCACGATTTGCATGTATATTTATAAAACAATAATACTAATAAAACTAAAAAAAGTACAACTAATCTTAGCGACTATCTAGCAGTAAGGTATTTTAGGGGTAATGACAGTTTATTATGTTACTATGGAATAGCAACCAATCTCCACTCTGATATTTACACTAGATCAAATGGCTTCATTTTTTCTAGTGAATTTCATTTAGATAAACTCTTTTACAATAATCGAATTGTGAATCGATTCGTTTTGTTCATTGAATTCATTCTACTCATCATTCCCACAACTCACTCCTTCAATTGTTTTGACGTTTTATCTCGCTCTTGGCTTGCCTTTATGCCTATTATTTATAGATTACGCTTGCAAAGTTAGTTACTGCTATTACTGATTATTTGTTATTGTTGTACAGTTGTACAGATATTTTTAAACAATGTTTCGAGGAAAATAACCTTTATTTGGACTTCGTTTTGTTTCCGAAGTTTGAATTGGTAAGGCTTAGTGCAACTTTTGTTTTAATATTGTAAAGCTCATGGGATCTAATAGTTACTAAGTATAAGTTTAAAAGGGACTTTTTTCTGGTTTTACTTTTGTAGTTATCTGATATAAATGTTTATGGTTAATTATTTGAATTCACATTCTGATTTTCTTCATTATGCCTAGTGGTTAGTGGTTTTCATTTACATTCATAACGTCAATGATTATAGGATAACGTCAACTTTATCCTAATGTGCTTTAGCACTTGCTTATATAGTAAACATTTTTATTATGTAATGACAACTGCGATCTTATTCCCATCAACCAGTTCAATTTCCTTAGATAAAAACCTATTTTTTATAGTTGTATATGTCTTTACATCGTAGATTGGCGTCTTCAATCTACCAGTATATTTATAAAGTTAATATTCTTTAGCTGAGTAGGTACTTTTTCTCGTTTTACGTACTCTTCACGTTGTTGTTTGGGGCCCGAATTCATACCAATATGCTTTGTAATATTCACTTATGGCTCTATTTGTTGATGGATTTCTATTGGTATGTATCTATCTTTCCTGATTGTAAAGTTCACGTGTACTAGTTTCATTTCATTAATGTTAATACGCCATATTTTGGTCAATGTACTAAATTGAGTGGCCACATGTAATTTATTTATATAACAAACTAACTTGTACTGCATCTGCCAATATACCTGTTGTCAGCATTATCATCTGCAAAAATTGTAATCATATTATCTTTTGCTTGAGGCATATCATGTGTATAAATTTATACAATAATTATAATAATCATTTAAAAAATAATAAATAACAGTACAAAAATAAATTAACATTTTTAAGTACCGTACTTATAGAAGTTCAAAAGAACATTATATTTTTAGACTCGGACCTAGGATAGGATTGATGATTTTGCAATAAAATTATACATTTTCTTGATGTCATTCTTTACTAAAATAACATTATTATGGGAAATTAAGACACTGGTTTGAGAAGAAAACAATCGATTTCATACGCCACACATGATGCTTTTCTGTTTCATGTTTACCAGTTTGTTCCTTGTCAGTTTCATAATTTGTCAAATCTTTTATGTAATGTGTATTTGGTAAAAATATCTAAAATTTTGGTATTTTGATATTTAGTTCTCAGATAGGTTGCATCCAAGGTAGTTTCCTACATGTTGACAAATTTATCTTTCAACACTGTATGATCGGCCTACATTATTTACAGTTCTTTCATTGAATTAATTTATGTTAGAGGTTAAGATATCTCAGCGAAAGGCACATGCTTAGTTAATTTATTTACAAACATTTTATGGCGAACATAGAATTCAGTTAGGCCTTTGGGTTCTACATTAAATCAGTAGGGATACAATAGAAACCATTTTTTGAAAAGTGTCTGACTATGTTAGTATTCTTTCCCTGAAATCTATATAAAAGTTGAAGTTTTATAATATTAGTAGGGATGTCCTTGAAACTATTAATCTGGAGTTCATTGGAAACTTGTTTTATCTCCTTTTTTAAAACGTCCATTTCAATCAAAACAAGCTCTAGTTTATCATGTTCCAGATTATGAGAATTTTAATGCAAATACATTTTTTATGTAAATAACAAACAGAGGTTTATGATGATGAATTTTGTCTTCGACGAAGGTATCAAAGCGATAACATTTTAGCTTATGTTCTGAGTTAATAAAAGTGGTTTTATATGTACTTAATACAGTGTATGTTGGAAATTTTAATAAATTATTTGTCCTATAATATAAAAAATGATTCCTTCGAAACGCATTTATGTACTATAATGAATGTTTCCAGCCAATGATACAATACAATTTAGAGATGGAACTATAAACATAAATAAGAGTTCTTAAACAAATATATGAAACTAGGCGAACTCGTTTAGTGATTATCGCCATTAATAAAAAAATATATATTGTTTAATATTAAATCAAATATAAAACAAAATTTGGACAAAATCAGTTTCAAAGGTTTCATTCTTTTGAATAAAATTTTTGGTAACCTTAACTAAATTGGATTCTTCTACAATAAAAATTGTATTAATCAGGAAATAGCTTACTAAATTGTCCGTACTTAATGCAGGTAATTGTTAACTGAAAGGCACACAGGTTCAGTAACACTTTTGAATTTTTACTGTACCAAAAAGTTCTTAATATTTGCTAACTTTCAACAGCCTTGAAAAACAAAATAAACAATAATTATAAATACAGTATACGTTAACCTAAAAATAATATTGGTATTTTTAACATCGCAGGACTTTACCTCTATTATAAACAAAAATTCCTTGAGTGTCACGTCACTGCTACTTCAAAACACTTACCCCAATTCAAATGGCTCTGTCCTAATCAAAACTCTGGCTCTACTGTGTATACGTCAAGATCCCGGGCACCGCTAAACCTCCCCCCCCCTCCCTTACACCAAACTAAAGTGCCTCTGTCTTAATCAATGGTAATTTACGTGAAAATATCAGAGTTTACAATAATCTGTTTGAATTACCTTCACTGCGAGCCTACGCGAGTGTTGGTGAACGAAGCGAGCATGTGGCGGAGCCCTCTAATTTGAAGATATAACGTAGTAAAGACTACAAACGTTTATAGTGTTAGGGTTGAAATTAATTTAAAAGAAGTGAAGGTTCTTTGTTTAACCTTGGTCTTGGTCAATTTTTGTTTTACTTGTAAATTAAATAAATAATCATGTACGATATTGCATGTAAGTTCATTAAATGTTTACCTCAATAGTTATTTTCAATTATAACAAACTAGTAAGCCCCCGTGAAAAATCGCAGGTAGATTAATTAGATACACATCAGAAATAAATGATCTAAAACCTACTACTTAAAAACTACAGAATTTATCTAGGTCTGCCTAACTATGTTTACGGGGATGTTTAACTCTTTAAATGTGTATAATAAAAAGGATAATAAAACTCAAGGCCTATTTGTTAACATTTTGTATTTGTATACACTAGGCTATTATATATCTGAAGAAAGATTATCATTTAATTGATTTTTATTTCATATTGATAGATCAAGTGATTTAGAAGTTATTAATACTAGTGGACCGGGCAATGCTTCGCTATTGCTTGATTTACCTAACCTAAAATTATATTCAGTTTTTGATCCAAATCAGTTGTTGATCAAAATCAGCTGTTGATAAAAATCAGCTGTTTTAAGCTTTTCATACAACAGCTGTTTTTGTGCCCCTGATAAAATCAAAAGAAATCTTTCTTCTTCTTCCTTAAGATTGACCTTCCATAAGATTAACATGGCAACTTTGAGGGCCACTGGGGCGAAGCCCTTAACATACATTGAGCTCATTTTAAGGGAAGCACAACTTCAGAGTGAGCTCTGTAAAATGACACCAAAAACATCGAAATCGGTTAAAAACTCTAGGAGGAGTTCTACTCACAAAATAACCCCTAGCAAATTAATTATGTATAGATCATAGAGAATAAATTAATAATGGGATATGTTTATATGTTATACGAAGACGTACGAATGTTTCCGAAGCTAAACGAAAAAGTATCTCTTTTTTAAATTTGTATAAACGAATAATACATATTGATGATAAAAGGTTGTATATTAAGTTCATAACCTCAAAGCAAATCTTATAACGATTTATAGCATACAATAGTTCTATAACTCATATTTAAGAAAATCAATTTTGCAAGAAATTATAATGATTAAAGTTGTAAACATAACCTTAAAGTATAATCTACGCTGTGTTTTGTTTAAGTATTACAGATGATGAGTGAAATCAGCTGTTATATTATATGTTACTCACGTACGGACGTGCCACTGGCTTTTATAGAAGTTGATTACTCACACATCTTGTACAATGCATGGTTATAATCTATTTAAGGCTTGCACTTTAATTAATTTTAAATTTAATATCATAAGACTAAAAATCGTGCCACAAATATGGCTAGACACTTCCTTTTATGATGCTAATTTGTAATTATTTTCCTCCTTTGGAGATAATTCACATAATACAATTCTAATTACGTCCATAATTAACTAGCAGCGTTATTGTTAATTTTTCACGGAAATTATAATGAATTGACTAGTTTGCAACATCTGCATCTGTTAAATAATGTTTAAAGCATAAAAAAACCAATATGATGATTGTATGTATATTGAGTTTCTAACATAATAATTTGACAAGATGGATCTTTGAATACTTTTTGAGAAAAGAATGTTAGCTGTGTTCATTCATGAAAGTCTAATTTATTATAATCCAGGTTTCAAAGAAAAATCAGACTTATTTGAAAAAACCATAGTTTGTGTTTATGCCTTAAGTTGGCTAAATCGTTAAAGATAAAACAAAATAGAAAGAGGGAGAAAAGTTACCAATGCCAAGACAGACAAAACGTCATGTACGCCAGCCATGAGCAATAATATGTAGGCCAACACGGTGTTTCGCGATAGTTGGGAGATGGTAGGGGACATAAAAGAAAGAAAACTAGTTAATATGAACATAGGTCCAGAAAAGCTTTGTTTTCCAGATATCAGCCATTTTGTTTTTTTACAGACTTATTTATATCTAGAGAAATGTTTGACAGATCGAGTTCAAACTTGGCATGAATAAAATCTAACAATAATCTATTTCAAGAAAAATAAAACGATTATATCAAATCATACGTTTCAAAATGGCGGCTATTTGAAAGTTTCAAACCTACATTGCCCCAAAAACACCAAGATACCTTTTTTATAGCCCTTTTAATTTCCTACCAGAAGGTGTAAACTGTCAAAACAATCAGATGAAAAGATAGTTAAGTTATGTGTAAGTGTAATAATTAATTGGTTTGTCTAAGCTGGCATCCTATACCAACACAGTAAACACAACAATATTGTATGTACATATGCTGTTATTATCTTTAACTAAACTGTTATCCTTCATCCGAATGATTTAAAGTCACACCTCCGATAGGGGATCACAAGGTCCACAGAAAAGGTGTCTCGAAATTTTTTTAAAAATGTACGGTTTTCAATCTAGGATTGAAATTTTGAAACAGACGCCATTTTTTAGCATACAATTGGATGTAATCGCGTGTTTTCTCTAAAATATATCGTCGTTAGGTTAAACTGCATGTAAAGTTTTAACTCAATCGATCAAACGTTTCTCTAGAGATGACTTATTTTGTAAAAAGTACAAAATATCGGATATCTGGAAAACTAAGCTTTTCCTGACCTATTTTCATATGAACAATTTTGCTTTTTTTTTTAGATCTCCTTTTATATTCTGAAGTTGAGCAAACTTCTTGCGAAACCCCCTGTATATAATTACTACGGGTTTGTTGTAATAACGAGGTTCATCTTACCGCAGGGTCATCAGTAGGCTGCGCAATGATTTACAATGCGCCAATTTATGGTTGTATTTGTCATTACTGTAAAACAAGCTTCAAATTTTATCATAGAAAATGATATAGTGGTGGGAAAACTACTTTTTGCTTCTGTGATTAATGTTAACAGATGTGGCAACAAGGTCAAATATCGTTCCTGATTATTGTTGATAAATGTGGCAACAATGTAGGTCAGATTTAATTTCGTGATTATTGTTAATAGATCTGGCAACATAGTCAGTTATCTTT
>JAGFPH010017946.1:6548-16936 GCA_018207615.1 Philaenus spumarius | reverse complement strand
TGTAAAAAGACAACGCATAGTCACATGACGGAACCATAAAGGTAATAAAATTTATTACTCAATATATTATAATTGTTTTCTTTAATGTCAAGGGAATTTTCACCGGACATTCTGAAATCAAAGTAAGTAATTGGCGTTATATTTTGATTTTGAAAATGTGCTCTCTGAAACAAATCAATGCTTTTAACTGGGTCTAGTCACCTTTCAGTTTATCAGTTTAATTTAACCTCCAACAATGCCCAAGATCGGTACAGTTTTAAAATATAAAACTCTGTATTATTGAAAAATGCAATAAAACTTAACACAATAGATGCTTTGGTAAACGTTTTATATTAATTTCTTAAAATAATTTTAAATAATAAATTAGGACACATACAACAGTCTATATTCATGTATAATAATGTATTGTTTTAAGATTATTATTAGTTTATTAATTTATTTAGTTATATAGGTAATTTTAAACCAGTTATGCTAACGACATGCATTATTTGTTAAATTATTACTAATGTAACGTATTCTTAAGCCAGAACCCTTTTAGTTTTTTATAAATACGAGGCATGAAACGCTGGTAGGTTTGTTTTAATTTGACTATTGTAGCTCGTGCGTCACTGGAGACGGCGACTTTGTTTATTAAACGCGTTTGGGTTAATAAACGTACTAGTTGTGAGATTTAGTGTTACTCTATCAATAAATCTTCTCACAAGTCAAGCTCAATATTTGCTTATGTTATTTCTTAGACCATATTATGAGACAAACATTAGTACAAATAATAAAAGCCCTCATCAGAAGAAAAATATCAGGCTTAGCAACAAAATATACATTTTAAATTTAAGTTTATTATTCATTGTAAGACAACATCTACATAACATAATAAAGCAGTAATTATTTACCAAACGGTGAAAATAGGTGTTACAACAAAAGATTTTGAAGGATTCGTAAACAAAAATGAAAAGTCTTCCATGAAAAATTAAATGGTCAGGAGTTTATGGGTTATCGTTGAAATAATGCCAGAAAAAAATATAAATAGTTGATTCCATAATTATTTTTTTAAATATATTTTATTCAAAACATTTTTTTACTTTAATGTAAGGACATTTTGAAGAAGATTTATCACAGACAGTCAATAACACGCATGCAAATTTACGCGTGGAAACGTTCACTCTGAGTTTCTAGAATATTCCTTCCTGTTTAGCAGTCTCTTATAACTACATAGTCACCTTCGTAGCAGCTACAAAATCTTACATTTAAATGTGCACGACACTCAGTTAGATGTAGTATTTTTTTAATAACTATGCTTATTTACATAAACTTATACACTAACATCAAAATTGGGACAGAAAAATTTAATTCAAAGAAATAATTTGTACTTTGTTTCGGATATATAGTTGTCACGAAATGACATTCCGCAAGGCAATGTTTTGACATTCATTGGCAGCTTTTATCTAAAACGGGAAATCCTGTTTAATAAAACAAACTTTTAAAAGGGAACATTTTGTTGTTTTATTTTTTGTTTCAACAGTTAAGTAGAACAACCACTATATTTTTTATTGGATGCTGTGAACGGAACATCGGATACAGATAACATGTAACAGCTTATCCTACAGTTAACTCTCTATGGTAGCAGAGATAACTTTACTGATATATCAATGTTATCTCTAAAACCTACTATTTACAAATTAAAGGTGAAAATGGCTCTACTTTATTGACTTTTCGTTAAAGATACAGATTGATTTGGTGTCTTTGTTTTGTTACAAAATTCCTCCATTAAATTGCAAAACTTTTGCAAATATATTAAGCTCCGAATTAATATTTTTATCCTGATATTTTTAACTTTAAAAAATCCGGCTTTTGGACATCGATTTTGTTGAAATTGGAGGTTGTAGCATAGGAATACATTATTATTGTAATTTATTTATGTATTCATGGAAAATGAATGGAAGAGATTTGATATTTCTTTATTGTGTTTCTTTTTAATATTTTGAACTTGTAGCTATGACTGTGTATACGTATGTATGAGAGAGATAGTGTTTATGGAGTATTATGGTATGTGAGTTTATGTTATGTATGACTGTGTACTTTTAACTATGTTACGAATGCAAATCCTCAGGCCTAATTATCATAGAATATACATACTTTGTCTTCTTTTATTAATAAAATTTTGTAATAAATTTTTAAAATTAAATTTAAATTTATTAAGAATTTAATTGCTCCCTATGACATCTTGATCTCTGTTTTTTCTTTGACTGTTACTTGAGGAATTTGCAGACTCAAAACGGGCAGACCAATGGAGGCTGCATTATTTCAATCCTTTTCTTCTTCTTCTTATATTTTTGTTGTTGTTTACATTAGGTTTTTCTTTTTTTAGGATTTAGAAATAATATTATTTTTGTTATCTTCTTTCTGCCAATAGTGACATTTCATATAAATCATATGTCTTATAAATGTCACTTTTATTTTATAGTGTCACATTTGTTTACTGTATTTATTTTGCTAGTTCTGTTGTTTAGTGAGTTTTGTTTTCTTTTGATATCTAAATCATGTTTTATTTTGTTTGTTTTCTCATTATAACAAATAAAATTAATTTTTTTTTATTTAGTTAGAATCTTTAATATTTGCAAGCTAGAAGACTGAGGATTGGGCAGCATCTGTTAATGACAGGTTTTAGTTTATGCAAATTATGTTGAACATTAGGTTTAAAATAGCTACTTTAACCTCTCAGCCACTGTTTTTCCACTTCTTTGAATTAAATACATATTAGTATAACAATTAATTTAAGTTGTTAATATAGAACATTATTCTGGCGAAAAAGATACAAATAGCCAGCGTGGCTTATTTTTTCAGTTTGAATTTATTTATTTTCCAAACAGGTCTCAAAAACCAAATGGCGGTTATTCAAAACATTTTTTCGTAGCTATTCGCAACAAAATCATATCTAACAATCATTTATTCAATTTTAGACTGGTTGATAAATACGAAGCCTTTCAAAGAGTTCACAAAATTAACCTTAAACTTTAAACTTGTAATCGTTATTTTTTTCTTAATTTATGTGGACAAAATGATGGTATAGTACTGAAACAAGCCCCCGCCTGCTACTTCACTGATTTTGAAGTGTACATTCACTAACATAAATATTAAACAAAAATTAAATCATATACGTGCATCAGTGCTTAAACAAATGCAAAGTAAACCTCGGTAAAAATTTTGTTACAATGTTGTTAAAATTTGATAAAAGCATATAATAAAATGGTGGTTATAACACACCATGCTTCGATTTGGTAATTATTTTTAACATTAATAACTTAATAAGGTTTTATATACACCTAACTGTTTCGTGCATGTATTTATATTAGAAATTAGAAATTAATTTATTCTTCCTTTTTTAACCTTGTAAAATATAATACATGCATAAATAAAACATAAACATAAGAAATTTACATAAATTAATACATTAAAAATACAAAGGGAAGAATTAGGTACCCTCTATAGGAATCCTGTAATGAGGGTTACCTTTACTTAAAAAAACAAAATAAAAATTATTTTATCAGAGTTCTACAGAAACAATGAATTTAGTGAGTTTAAGAAGTTTCACAGCAAAAATGGTCTTTTTATATATATAAGCATCTTTTATGGTGCATAGAGATAACTGAGCTCAATCAGATTTTAAAACTGGTTAATGAATAAATAATAAAGCTTTTTGCATTTGCGGCTCTTCCTGTAGCGCATGAATCAAACAAAGCATACAACTTTAAAATAAATGCAGTAAAAGAAATTTTTAGAAAATTTGAAAACAAAAAGTGAGCTGGATTATACTACTTATTTAGGAGAGTGCCCACATTGTCGAGACTGAGCAGCCAAGATTTCAAGCATCTCACGAATTTTGGTTGCCTAGTACAATGTTTGATATATACCGATAATTTGTTGTACAATTCCGGAGCTATATAAGAAAAAGAATTTATAAAACTTGTCAGCCTAGGCTTTGGAATAGGCAAGTTATGCCTAGAACGGAGTGATAATTTATACCTATTATATGCAGTGGGAAATTGTCCACTTCTCCTGTAGAAGACACTAAGAACCAAATTACTAAGAACCAAATAAATATGAGAATATTATTGCACATATAAAAGTGTTTTTCATTGTGGTCTGTATACAAGGTTGTTAGAGTAGAACAACCTTGGTCTGTATACACGTCAAAACATTTAACTAAATTAGATAGTTACATTTAAAAATTTCGTAATTTTGTAATTTTATTGTTAATAAAGAACAAATGTTAAAATCGAAAACACTTATAAATTTATAATAATTACTTCATAAACGAATACTGGGCAGGGAAATAAGTCAACATATTGATTATCTGTTTAATTATTAAAAACATTAATAATTATTAGTATAATTTCACTAAGTAAGTTATGAGCGTGCGTTGAATGTTTCTCTCAAACAACCAATGTCAACTGTCTAGACAAAAATTCTCAAATATAAATAGCATGAGTAATTTTTAGGACTTTATTTTATTTTTTTTTTCAAACTTAAGTGGAGGAAACGGTAAATTTGAGGTTTTGGGGGAGTATGTTTTTTTCGGAATGTTTGGGCTCCAAATTGGTATATTTGTTATGAACAAGTAACTTTATCTCCCAAACATTGGGATAGTCCCAACAAAAATGTTCTCCCATTTAAACATGGCGTAATTTTTTAAACATCAGTTATTTAAAATATGCAGGGATATTTTGGATTAGTACTGTACATTTTTCTGTAAATATATAAATTTTGCCTGTGTGACACTTCATTTGTAAAATATGTTTGAAAAATAACGAATTAATGGGCCGATAAAGAAACACCACCATTTACTAGAGATGCAAAAACGGTATTTTAAATACGGGAAACTTTTATACTTACAGATGGAGTAACGAAACATATCTAACACTAACAGTTTATAAAAAAGACATTGCTATATTTAATATTTTTATAAATTAATTATAACATGTATATCAGGTTCATATAAATAACTAGCCTATTATTGACACAATGATGAATCCAAAGAAGTAATTATTATGTTTTAAGTAGGCCTACTTTCCACAGATATGCAGATTGCAGAGTCAGGGGTATATTCGATGATAAAGGTACGGTTGAAGGAAGAATTGACAGTTACGTTTTTTAGTCAATAAATTATTTATTTAAAATAAGTTTTCTTTTGATACAAAATTATGAACATTATTTACAAAAAATGTATGCACTGTGTGATTTTTCTTTTTGATTGTGATATTCTAGTTATTATTAAAATTTAAAACTTTTAACAAAATGTATGTTTTAATTAAATGTTTTAATTACAATTTGTTTTTTAAATGAAACTTCTGCTTTTGTGATTCACAAAACCTTTATGTTTATTTTTGTACATCACATTAATCAATTTTGTCCTAAATCTTCAGAAGAATATCCCTCTTTCAAGTTCGTCAATACATTTAAAAAATACACAAACACTTCAATACATAGGAATACAATTTGAAGTCTTAGGGTGCAACCCGTTTGCTGGTCTAAGGACAGCAGAACTACCGTCTCAGAGTTCTGTAATCATACGACTATGAGGAGAAAATAACGATGTTGGTCCTTCATGAGATGGTTTTTATTGTTTATGAAGGCTTTGTGTATTTTATAATCCCCGATAGAATTCATAATTTCGCCTTTTTTCATATATTATGTAATGGTTTCAAATTAGTTTCGAAATTCTTATAACTATAACTGTCGTATATAAATAAGGTGGCGTTGATAATTAGATTTACTTCCATCTACATCCGTTTTCGGTAAATGTTCCCTAAATCTTTAATTGAACGCTCTTCATGTTCGGCCTATATAGAATAAGTTATTTCCGTAGAAATTTATTTGTAAACACTTGTTTTATATTTCAACCGGTTTATGAATGTCGATTAAATTATTTCTTTATGTTGTTATTTGTTTAAAATGATGTGGCAACATTTAGTGTTTTGAAATTATTTCACAAGCTATGTAGGTTGTTTTCCTTTATTCTCCTTATTTTCTTGCAATTTATTGCTTACCTTGTTATACCTTAACGATAATATGGAATTTATGAGAAGCCAGAGATTTCACAAGGCGTTATTATATCTTACGATAGGAAATGCAAACAGTAAAATTAATAGATGATTAAAATGCAAATCCACGTTTTCTAATAAAGCAAGTTTTGTTTCTCTGCACGTTGTTTAACTTCTACATTAAACTTTTGACATAATTTAAGTTGTGTAAACTATTTTAATACTTACATATACACAAACACTATCCAGCAAAAGTGTTGGTAAGTATTATCTACAAAGTATTGGATTTTATATTTCACTCTGTATAGAAAAGTTGTATCCGATTATACAAAGCTAAATAATGGTGAAAAATGAACATGAAACATAGTTAGATTTTAAATGTCTCTGTATAAAGGTTTTGTTAACATTAAAAAAAAATCTTATATGCTGCTAAATATTCACCTCAATATTATATTCACCTAAATGATGACGAATTAATCAAAGTTGGTAGAAAGGTTCGTAATTCGTCTTGGTTGATTGAAAGGAGCCAAAATTGGGTTCATAGAAGGCTTTTACAAGGGAACAAGTAAGGTCACATGTGGCCTTGTCGTTAGGTACTGAAATGTCGGCAAGACCGTATTGGTCGGTCTATCGTTACTTCAGTTAGTTGAATACAAATATGAGCTTGCAAATAAATATTTTACTATCCATTACGTAATAAATTTATTTTTCTTAAAATCTCGGTCGCAAATTATAATTAAGAATTCAATAAATTTTATTTATCCGTCAGTGGCCTATTTGTCCATCTTTTGACTCGTTTCGGGATGTCTATCCCATCATCAGAAAATCCCTCTTTGAGTGGATGTTGTCGAAACATTAAGATAAAATACTTAAAAACTTTAAAACACAAACACAATAAAAAGTCATTTTCCCGGATCCATAATGCAATTCAGTTTTTGTTTTTTGTTTAAGTGTCTTGTGTCTTTTAAGCGTTTACGATATTAATGTTAATGTTTTTACAACCTCTGCTCAAGTAATTTGATAGACATCCAAAAACACTTAAACAAAAACTATTTGATATTAACTAAAATATATAGATACAAGAGGGAATATGGGGATTGAATGTTATATTTGGATTCAATAAAAATGTATGCATTTAAAATGTACATGATTATTTGTATTGCCAATTTTACTTTCATTTAATGTTATAATATTATATATAACGATTTAGCCACTTTAAGTAATAAAGCAGTAGTTTATTCATTGCATAAGCGAGAAATTAAATGGTAAATGTTTAGGCAGTAAAGGTCACAGAGTGTACAGATTTTTCGGGAAATCTCATTGATTTGGCTTTTTGTGAATATCTGAATATGTTGAATAATTACTTGTGACCTGGCGTTTCTCTTAGAGGTAAATGCCGTAGCATCGATTCAGATAAGCCCCACAAAGTTTTAAAATAATATGAAGCTTCGTATTTCCAAGAGTTTCAATTAGTCACATAAAGTTTATTATCGTATTTACCATTAATTAAAAATTAAAAATTAAATAATTGGAAGTATTTATTGTGTTTCAAATTCTTAAATATGTTAAAACAAATTTCTGATTTCTGCTAAGGTGCGAATCTGTGCAGACATTGAATAACCAGATAACACATTCTAAGAAAAAATTACTCTCAAATAAATAACTTTCGGTGTAATTTAATCATTTACAGAAATACATTAAAGCCTACATTAAGGTTGCAGAACCACCCTTATGCCTAGCCACAATGATGCTAAATGAGCTTTTAGTCATAAATCAAAAGTAAAATTTTTCCTAATCTAAGTTTAATGGACCTTCTAGTGTGAGGCTTATGCACATTTATTTGCCTGTCTGACAAAACTTATTCCTTCTGATTATTGAACAACTTTATCTTGAAATAGCTTTTATACTTTATACTGAGTTTATAGAACGTTTATGGGCTTAAAATTAAAGTGAACTTTTTAATAATAGCAAAGGTCTATCAATTTACTTTTTATATGTTGTGGGATTAGCATTCGAAGTTTTCTGATGGGTTACTAAGAGATTAGTTCTATTGTTAACTTTAGTTGCATTGCATTTATCGTTTTTGAATTGATTAAATAAGGATTCCCTTCCCAATATGCTTTAATAAATTATTACTTTGGATAAATTATTCTTATTATGATCTCCTGAAAAAATTAATGGCTTATAAATGGGAAACCAAATATGCTCAGAAACATATCTAAGCAAACTTGTATTATTAAATATATGTTATGATTTTTATTATATGTTATGACGACTTCTAATGGAATAATCCGACATATTGTGTTGAGCCTGATGATGAAAACTTAGTTTTTTGAAACCGCGTTAGCCTTTAAGGGGTGATCTACAGACCACAGAATGGGTACACAGGTACAAACATTTATTCAACTATAAACATGTGGTCCGGTGGTTTAACACAGGAGTAAAAAAAACAACTTTTATTCTATGTGATCATTTCTTTCTCGAAGATTGACAAAGTATTAAAAGTTTTATCTGGATTAGATGAATTCTCGTTTATTACTACACACTGTAATACACCAACCAATAATAATTATATTATTAATTTAATAATAATATATGAGAACTCAAGTTTATCTCGGTTAGCTCAATATATTTATTTTTAAATTTCTTTAAATAAATATAAGCAAAATAAAAAATATAAAAATTGCAAATGTTCATAAATTATCAAGAAATAGGCTAGGCCTATATATTGTAGTAAGAATATTTAATCAATATAATTAATTTGAAAGATAATAAATGGTTAGTATCGGTAGAACACAGAAAAATTTAATCTCGGGAAGGTCGATGCAGTCTTTTTCCAAAATAAAAATTTAATTATACAAAACAATAAATCAAAGTTGTCTAAAGAAAATTAAAATTACCACAAAATCAAACAAATTATAAATGGCTAAATGATGAATATTAAAATGAAAGAAGTAGATATAAGCCTATGAATAGACACAAAGTGCAATAGTTCACACATAAATTGTTACACATAAAATTATCAGTTATATCGAAAATAAATCTTTTTAATAATAGTTTCAGTATTAAAAGTTCAATGAATGGAATGAGGTTTTACAAATTGGATTAATCTCACCAAATAGGGTTTATAGAATTTCTTGCTTTATAGAATGTTCAATGTCAATTAGTAATAAAAAAAACACTTTGCTATTTCTTAGCGATTCAATAATTAATTCGTTCTTATTTAATATGGTTCTGCTCGTTCAAAAACATAATCCTTTCTAGTCCATAGGTTCTTCAAGAAAATCCATTGCTTCCTTTGTTAAATTGTAAAACTTATTTTTATTCCTTCCTTTCTTATTTTCTCCTCTCATATGATTGTGTGTGTTATGAGTATGATTTAAAAGACATAAAATATTAACGATTTAAATTTTATATATTTCTTTAAAATTTTCTTGGAATACGTTATTAGTATTTTAAAATTAGTTTAATTAAATGAATTAAATCAAATATTTTAATAATTCCTCATTACGACTGACGTTGCAATTTTAATTTTATAATCGTTGTTTTTCCAAAAGTTAATGACTTGTAGCTTTACAAATTTACAAGCTGATTGAATAGACGTATAACGTTATAACTGTAGTAAGCGTTTCCATATTATGCGAAATAAATGAGTCCTTTTTGTTTGTCAATTTTACTTAGCCTATTTAAATGACAGTTTATACTTCTACTGGTTTATCGCTACCTTTACTGTGTTTCGCAGAAGTCTATTTACAAGTAGAAAAATCCGTTCTTTATATAGGCCATATTTATTTTCTTATATAAATTTTAGTTCTTATCGTCTTCCTAATTATTCTGTTGACATCTATATTAAAATTGCATGTTCCGATAATTCGTATAGTTTCCGCTAGGTAGATGTACATTTATCGTTTGTAGTTCGACAGAATGTCTGTAATAGACCTGTTTGTTTCTTTTGGTTAATTAGTTTTCTTTCTCTTATTTCTTTGATATATTTTGAACCGACAACATACTGTACTAAAATAATTTTATTAATAAATTTATCTACATAATGTACAAATACAAACAATCCTAAATGTTACCTACTATTTTGTTTATTAAATGCGCTAATATTGTTCATCGCTTCGTCTTTGGACCTTATAGTCTGGAAATGTTTCATTAAAATTGTCACTGCAAAGAAACTGATATAGATGGATCAATAGCTTTAAGTACCTTTCAATTGTGCCACTTCATTCCATTATTTTTTTTGTAAACCTTTAAAATTTAACGAGGTGATTCAGAATTACCAAAACGGTAAACGACTAATCGATAGCTCTTTGGGCAGACATTTTATAGAATCGTACTTTGTACATC
>JAGFPH010017945.1:0-12599 GCA_018207615.1 Philaenus spumarius | reverse complement strand
TTGAATCACTTTGTAACATCCGCGTTAATTTAGGATGTAACAAACTGGTTCAAATAGAGTTTGTAATTTTAAATGTATAGGCCTAATTAGTATAAGATATTGTTTAGTATTTAAATATGCAATTATATATCAAAATAAAGCTACGAATGTGATATTTTAATGGCATTTAGTTTAATTCAGATTGTTTGTTTAGTTTTCAATATAATATGTTTAAACTCGTGTATGTTTATGGTTATGCATGGTGTCAAATAATCTGTTTGTTATTATTACTATTGATAGCGAAAATATATTTTGAAAAGTATTAAAAAATTCATAGTTATGATATATTTTATATAAACAATATTTTAAACAGCATATCTCTAAGTAGGCCTATATAGATATTTATTTAATAACCAATGTTTGAGTTGAATTATAATTCTGTAAGCATTTTTCGTTGATTTTTCCTTGTGTTTGTTTATAGTTTTTCAATCTACCTTCAAAAGCTGTTAGTTTTGAAGAGTATTAAAGTGATTATAAATTTGCTAAGTAATGTTGCTATGTTAATGATTGTAAACAAACATAACGTGTTGCTAAGATTTTTATACGAACAGCTGTTTTTTTAAGCTATGGTTTTGAGCTCATACAGTAAAGGCGGTTGAGTTTCTTCCAAATTTGAAACTTTTTCGGGAAACTCTTCAAATTTTTCTTTACGTATAAACCTTCTACGAACTACTGCAAACATTTTAAGACCAAAATTAGCCAAATCGGTCCAGCCGTTCTCGAGTTTTAGCGAGACTAACGAACAGCAATTCATTTTTATATAATTATATAGATAACTATGAATTTACTGTCGATAAAAAAGGTTTTACTATAAAAAAATTGCACCTTTAGATTCCCTAGAGTGTATATGTAATCCCATGAAAGATTGTATATTTTCCGTTCACCCAATAGTCGTGTAGGGTGATGTTTTTAAGAAGCTTGTCACTGGCGAAATCGAATCGCTGTAGCGATGCCAGGCGCTTCGGTGGCAGTGACGTCATAGCCACCAACGACCTGCGCGTGACACATACCGTCTTGTTCTAGTTACCGTGGTATAACCCAAACAAATTTGTAAAGGGAGTAAAATGTAAAATATGTAATAAACTGGGGGATTTATTTAACTAATTATGTTTACATAAATAAATTGCTATGAAATATTACACCTTTAAATGAAAAAACCATTGCAATAGGTACTGTAGGAATACTATGCACGTGGTTTTCACTCCATATTAGGTTATGTTACAAGGAACGTTATTGCCCTGAGCCCCTGAGCATACGCGGATCCAGGGGAGGGGCAAAGGGGGCAATTGCCCCTCCCGAACTCCGAAAAAATTTTACGTATCTTGTTACATTCTGATTTCTACCGGGAAAATGCGAGATTAACCCATAGAAAAATAGATCGGGAAAGCAATAGATTTCCAAGTTTGTTTCTTGCGTATTGAAGTTGAATCGGTTGGTTCACCGATGAAATCGTCGATGAATTGCGCACAACGCTTCGTTTTCGGCTTAAGTATCTTATATAGTAAAATTTATAATCTATGGTTTTCTTAGCTCTTTTGGCTAGTTGTTTACTTCAAAAACAGATCAAGTTTTCTAATTTGTTGGTGTATTTTAGTTGTATTTTTGTTTGATATTTTATTGAGATATAGTTTTGAACTAATATGAAACGAACTTTAAAACTGTCTTTCTATAAATTAATTCGTGGGTCCGGTACTCCTAAAATCGAGAAACCTATTGATAAGTCAAGTGGCTCTATATCGGGTAATTTTCAAGATAACAAGCTGAGACTCAGCATAAATGTTTAAAATATATATTTTAACTCCTATGTCAAGTTTCAATTCGATATATTAAAATTCAGCCAATTTAGAATGAGCCAACGCTTCATATATGAATGAGATTTCCCCTTTTAGTGATTTCCCCTGCTGCAAAATACATACCTGCATTATCGAATTTTTTCCAGATAAACCATTGCTCGGACGAAATAAATACATATGCCCTTTTTTATTGAAAAATACCTCCCCTACACGGTGGTATGTTTTATTTTTCTCTATCTTCTTCCCAGCTCGAAATATTAAGGATAATCGAACAAAAATGATAATCGATTATTTTTTTCGACTTTGGGAAATCGATAGACTGGTAAACTTTTGTTTATGTTAATCTACATACTTTAAGGTACTTATAAAAAAAATCTGCTTTATTGTAAATTACTGGAACTTTTGGTCTAAAATTACCCCTACCGACTGGCCTAGCTGTACAAAGGCCGATCCCAAACCAAAGTCTTTAGACATCAGTAAATACAATAATAAAGAATTTAACAAGTAAAACAATGTTGACAACCAAAATATTTCCATTAAAATTCAATGTTTTGTGTTAACATTTTTTATATTTTGTGCCCCCCCCTCCCCCAACATACCAGTTATTTGCATACCTGAAAAGTATTGCCCCCTCCCAGATGAGGTCCTGGATCCGCCACTGCCCCTGAGTCTAGTATTATTTTCAGCACAATACCGGTACACAAAGTTTACGTTTATTGAAGATATTTTCAAAGTCAGTCAAAGTTTGAAAGACTTGATGAACAAAAATATAAAGAATTTATATTGGCGTAACTTTTTTTAATTCCACAAATTTACTTACGTCTATCCTCAAAGTAGCTGCTTGCTGAAATGCTTCTTTTTCGGCTTTTCCGGTTTCCACGGAACATAGGAATCACCACAACCGCAAACTGCACAAATATTTGCCAAATACAGAGAAGTTATAATATTTGCCAAAAGAGTGCAGCATATCTGTTTCCATAGTGCTGTTGAATATAGTCTACGCGATCTCGTGTTCAGTAGTTGTATATAACAAGTTTTTGTTGAACTTTTAAGATGTTTGGCTATACCAAAGACGAAAAAATGTGCTGGCAATTCGAAATAATCAGGTACTACTGTAACAGTTTGTAACTTCGTCAAAAGAAAGGGTTACTTTATCCCCCCCCCCCAAAAGGGCAAAACATATCTTAGAATAACAAACTAAAATAAAAACAAACTAAACTCATGTAAAATGTAATTCAAACAACGTAGTTACTATGCCTTGAAAATATCTCACATCTAACGCCTACTCATTGTATCTTTCAATTTTTTGTTCTATAAATAATAATACGTTTTTTATTTGATTACTTTGGGATTAATATTCTATACATTTCCAATTATAGTGAAATAAAAATTAGTTTTAAAATCTTAAACTTAATAATGTTGTTTATAGCTAAAGCTAACGCTAATACTCTATGTCAGTAATTAATTGTATTGTAGTGTAGTCTTATAATATTTGTAATAAAGAATACGGTATCAATAATTAATAATTCGTTATTTAACTAAACAGCGATTTTCACGTTCGATTAACTAATATATTGATCCATCCTTATGTGTTGGAAAATCTATCAAACCGTTAGATTTAGGATATATTTAAGATAATTGAGCATTTGAAATTTCTCAAGTACAGTATCTACCAGCCAAAGCTGGCCGAAGCTTCACATATCAAGGATAAGCGCAACATGTAACAACTATACTGTGTAACACATTGTGTACTTTATATAACATATAGGACTAGAACAATTAATTAGATTTTATAAATTCGGGAATCGTAGGTTTAGTTTTCCTGATTGAAAATTTATAGTCTTGAGTTTAAACATGGATATTTACAAAAAATATTTTTTTATCATAACGTAGATTATATTTTCAGCAAGGACTGCCCTGGACTGGTGCAAGACGATCTACAATTACATAGATAGTTAAGTAGTGAAACATAGATCGATCAATTTCAAATTCTCAACGGTTTTGATAGGGTGGACTGTGGTGTCTATGATCGTTTAGTTAGTAGGTCTACGACAAGGTGGGATAACTAACATAGGGAAACGTGTTCCATGTTACAGTTGAAAGTTCAGTTGTGCTTCAGTCCCACCAAAAGCGCTACCATCGCACAAACTGCGTATGACGTCATTAAGAATAAATCGTTTTGTTTATTATTTCATTTTTCATTATTTGAGAACTAATGGTTAGCAAAGTGGAATGATTTTTTAAGAAATGGGTAGAATAAAATTGTGCTACGTTAAAGGGTGTTTAAATTCTCAAACTAATAACAGAATTAAGAAGCACTTTTTTTAATTTCCCATTGAAAAGTAAAGGACATCGGTTACTGTAAGTATGATTTGCACAGGAATTAATTTGTATAGACCTCGTCTTTTATTCTAAGCTGTGTTAAAAAGTACTGTATTTTTACACTATAGACTATATAATGCAAAGAAAACTGAAACTGTTTTTTAAAGAAATCGGTAATGTTCTTCTGCTTCACTGTCTGTATTTTAATTCTGAACACAATTAAGTCACTGCACAATTATTATTAATAATGAAATGTGATTAAAAAAGTCATTGCATTCAGTAACAATAGTGTTTACTCTTACTCAACTTAACACTGATCTTACGAAAATATAACAGAAATAAACAAACAAGTGGCGCTGCCCCTGATTGATGGGCGCGTCTGACTCACAGTGACGACGTGAGTAATATCATCGACTATATAAGCATGTATATAGGCTTCGACTTCCCAAGCCTATAGTAGTAAATGAAGCCAGTAAAAACGACGGCACAGCAAGGGCACCTATCGGCAGTAAACTGAAGCAAGTCTTAGGCGTAGCAGTAGGCCAGCGCTCCGTGGTGAAATCACGAACTATAGATGGATTTATTAAACGGAGACCTATTTTGAGAACTGTGCGAGAGAGAAGGAGATAGTTTCGAGGGAGGGCACACAAATTCCCCTTCCTCCTCGCACTACCACTTTGTCACTTTACCGTAGTGTGGCAAACTAAGCCGAGCAGCTTCCTGCATAGGTTTTTCGTTTTTTCTCAACGGCTGGCACTTTTCTCTTGACTAATATTTGTTTATCACCAGCCCTGTTCCTTACAATGTCCACTGTCCACTCACGTTATTATTATTGAAAGATAATACAATGATTAAATTAATTACATACAATTACAATAAAACAATGTTAACGGGAATATTAAAAGAATATTGTAACTATAGGCATATAAATCATATTTTATTATAGAAATTAATGTTAATGTTGACCCATTGTTACTTTGTGTAATTAGAAAACAACTCTTTACACAAAGCCGACTTCTGATTTAAACTTTGAGCAATAGGTTCTCTTGCAACCTAAAAAGAAATGGCGTTGTTGTCTACACTTAGTTAAATATATTTGAAGTAGAGTTTTTATTCTTCTAAACGCTGCGTCTAAAACCTACAAAACTAGATTCGGTTTTACACATACATATATATACATTCTACACATTATTTTTGATATTTTTAAATTAAACTTCATAAATTATGTATTTTTGGTTCTATTTGATTTCATCATTTTTAACTTTAAGAACTTATTTCTTGAAATTTTTTATATTTAATTTGAATGAAAACTGTGCCATTTATGCATCTCTTTATTATCTACTAGCTGAATCACCCGTGCTTCACTACAGGGAATTTTTTTGTTGCATCACCATGATTTATAATTAATTGTCATAGTATTCTCTCATTTTCTTTCATCTATTATTATTAAAGTGAATTATAACATTTATATTCAATTACTTTGGTATTTATTGTTCGCTGGTTGCCCGTAAATTGTCTTCGTCGTGGTATGTGTGCTAAATAAATTAAATAAATAAAAAATTCAGAGTGAAGAGCGTCTTTTTTTTCAACCGCTAAATCTACAGACTGGTAAATCACAGTCTTAGCTTGATATTTGCAGCGTCTTTAATTGCGAATGCATAGATCGGGTCAGATTTGATTAGGTTACATCTTAAATAATTTCTTAAAGTTTATAAGTTCCAAATTTCAGCTGTCTAGCTTTAAGGAAAGAATACAAATTAGTATTGATTGTTTTTAGGGTTTGTTATTACATTTTCAACCCTTAGCTGCACGTAACGAAATGTACAACTGGTTTACTTTTTATGTGTATCGTGTAAGAAATAAATGTACAAAATTTCAGCTCTCTAGTTTTAAGGAATGTATGAATATTAACAATTATTGTTTTTAGGGGTTGTTAACACATTTTCACACCTAGCAGCAAGTAACAAAATGTAAAAGTCATTTACTTTTCATATGTGTTTTGTAAGAAATATGTGTAAAAAATTTCAGCTTTAAGGAAAGTAAACAAACAACATATATTGTTTTAGGGGATGTTTCAACCCTTAAAGGTCAAATATTTTAAAATCCTATCTTAGAGCGCCTATAGCGCCTATGAGCAATATGTGAACCAAATATTTCACGTTCCTTAACGGTATTAAATTAATATTTATAGTTATAGGGGTTGTTACTAAATGTTCACACCTTAGCAGAACGTGATAAAATGGTAACACTGCTTTATTTTTTATATGTATCTTCTAAGAAATAAATGTATAAAATTTCAGCTTTCTTGCTTTAAGGAACGTATAACAAACAATGTTTATTGTTTTATGGGTTGTTTAAACCCTTAAAGGCCAAATATTTAAAAATACTTTCTAAGTTCGCCTCTAGCCCCTATTGAGCAATATGTGTACCAAATTTCACGTTCCTAGGCGGTATTCAATTAATATTTACAGTTTTAGGGGTTGTTAATACATTTTCACCTATTAGCAGAACGTTACAAAATGTAAAACTGGTTTACTTTTTATACCTATCGTGTAAGAAATAAACGTAAAACATTTTTGTTTTCTAGCTTTAAGGAAATTATAACATACAATACTTATTTTTTTATTGTTTCAACTCATAAAGACCAAATATTTTAAAATCATTACTTAGTTTGCCTTTAGGTCCTATGAAAAATATGTGTACCAAATTTCACGTTCCTAGGAGATAGGGTTTTTGAGATATATAACAAACAATATTTATTGTTTTAGGGGTTGTTTCAATCCTTACAGACCAAATATTTTAAAATCCTTTCTTAGTATGCCTCTTGCCCCTATGACAAATACTTATACCCAATTTCACGTTTCTAGGAGGTAAGGTTTTTGAGATATATAACAAACAATATTTATTGTTTTAAGGATTGTTTCAACCCTTAAAGGCCAAATATTTTAAAATGCTTTCTTAGTGCGCCTCTAGTGCCTATGAGCAATATGTGCACCAAATTTCAAGTTCCTAGGTGGTAATGTTTTTGAAATATATAACAAACAATATGTATTGTTTTAGGGGTTGTTTCAACCTTTGCAGGCCAAATATTTTTAAATCATTTCCCCTGTGGCAAATACATGTACCAAATTTCACATGAGTGAGTGAGGGCTTTGCCTTTTATATGTATAGATTTGTTTGTTCATAATATGATATACAGTTGTCTTGTAATTATTCAATACCTTGTCAAGAATAAACTTTTGACACCATTTTCAACTAGAAATTATCAGTTAGTATATTATACAGGATAACTGTAGAGTAACTTGCACCCCCCTTTATCTAGGTTATTTGTTAAGATAGCTAAATGCGGCAATATTTATTACAGTGAAGGGCTGCTAAAGAAACATAATATTGTTCAATTTTGGTCGAAAGGGGGGTTGGTGGGGGAGGGGGTAACTCAAAATTTTCAAATGAGACCAATAGTTATGTGATACATCACTGTAAAGGTCCAGTGAAACAAGAATTTTGATGTAAAAAAATCTTTTTTAGGACAACCATAACCAAAATGGCGACCATTTTGTTTATAGTCAATGGTGGTAGTTGTGGGCAGAGCAGGCTCAAGGAAAAATCTTCACCCGGGCAAGGATCCTTCGAGTCGCTCCTCTTTCGGGGTCTGAACTAATAATTAATATATATATTTGTAATTTTGGGTTGATAATTAAATTTTTAAATTACCATCGTTGACATAGTCTAGTCCCATATGGATCGTACCTCATCTGTTCTAAAGAACATTTAAACACAATTTATTCCAAAGACTAATCAATATTTTCAAGTTTAACTTAGGCCTATATTGTTTTATAATTATTGGAAAAATTAACACATTCTAGCTATAAATTCAAAACTTTAAGGGACTACAATTTAAAACTAAGTGGATAATTCCTTCTTTGTTACATACGCTTATGAATACTATCGTTGCATCTGTTTGGTTGGTCACAGTTAATCTGGGGACCATGATCAGTGCTCACTTACTACACCCAACAAAATGAATGAGCTCCCGAAGTTTCTGCATATCGTCGTGAATCACCCTGCATATAAAATTTTTAATGATTGCCGAAAACGTGTTCAGGGGACAATGATCAGTGCTCACTTACTACACCCAACAAAATTAATATTGCATTGTCATCGGTCCTTGATAAGCGTGCTAAGTTTCAAATCAATCCGACGTTTTGAAGTATAGGAAAGTATACGAATATACGAAGAAAGGTATAAAAAGGCACTTTCCGGATTTTACCCCTAACGCGTGACGAGGTTTCTCAACCGACACCCCACCCCGATTACAATGGGCGCAAAGAACTATAACTTCAAAAATTAACGTTATTTATTTTTACAACAAAGTTGTATATTTTACACTTTTTGGCATATAAAACATAAAAACGGTTTAAACATAATATAATATTTTTCAGTGGACAAATAACATCGAAGGGCGGCGGAAGTAAACGAGTGGTTCCGAACCCCACTCCCCACTCAGAACGAAGCTTCACAAATGTTTGCGGAAATAAACAAGGCATTGCAATGTTTACTACTTTTTGCATTATTTTTCTGCACATTGCGGTAAATTAAGGGTCTGCTGTAGTGGATAAAATTAAACATCTTGGATTTTTATCCCATAAGAGCAATGTTAAATTTCAAACCATTTATTTCGTTTACTCTTTATCATAAAATTGTTTGCAAGGTCTCATTTTAAGCAAAGTCACAATACGCATCCGTCTTGCAATTTACATTTTTTTAAATGCTTTTGATTTGTTATGTAATTGATATTTTGTAAGTACAAAGTTTGAATTTTTTTCCTAACACAATAAAAAATTAATAATGAAAAATAATTTGCAAGCCGTATCCGAAATTTTATACAGAATATTCAGTTTTTTTTTCATCACTCAATTACAAAAGATAGACTTATAAAATGGTTTGAAATGAGTAATGTCAAAGCGTTCAGCTGCAAGAAATTGCACTGTTTAGATAGGGATACAGGGATACAGTGAGAAGCAGTTGCTTTTCCGGTTGCTTTCTCGTTTACTGGAGCAGACCCTTAACATCGTTGTTCTTACATCTATTCTGACTAACTTCCAATCAAAATTCTTCAGATAAGTAAAAGTGAGATAAGTAAAAAAAAAGATAAACCTCAAGTGTGTTTAGCGGATCATCTGCGTAGCACTTCTCCACTGCAGAATCCGTTTTGTAAATTTAAATCGGGCCACTCAGGTTAATAGGGCGCATTATGAAAGATATTGGCCTAAATTATTTACACTGCAATAAAATTGTGCAAAAACTAATAACGCGACAAATTTTGATCTTCCTCCTGTTTCAAGTACACATAATAAACAATGATTTTCCGAAATATCTGCCCTTAAAATTAAAAATTAACAAACATATGAATATTTAAAAATGTTAATTTTTAAAAATAGGGTCCTTCCGATTTTTTTATGTGAAAAATGGTCCAGTTGGGATCTGTAAATTCTTTTTTTTATTATTATTAAGGGGTGGCCGGACTTTTGTACCACTCTGCATAATCCAAACTGTAAACCTAACTAAGACTGTTAAACAAGTGAAGTAGCAACATTTGGCAACGTATTGACTGAAAAGGCTTGTGATTTTCCTCCCTCACCCCAACCTTTTAGCAGCTTTTAGCGGGTGCGTAGATATCACGCCAGTTCTAGTGTGGAGATCGTTGTCAGCAGGTGCCTAACCTAAAATTTATCAGTTTCATGATTTGTTTTTAATTTTATCGTATAATTGTGATAGTGTGTTTTTTTAACTTTTTGTTTGGAGTCGTTAGTGTGAGTTTAAGTGTGAGAATTTGCGTGAGTATGTGTGTGTGTGTGTGTGTGTGTGTGTACGGTAGACCATAGACCTTCAATAAGAATAGTGCGTACGTAATATTAGTGTATATATTTTTTGAGTTCATAAGTTTATCATAATATAGATTATTCAGTAATTATATGATTCGGCTATACCTCGAACAATGGAAAGTTCAAATAAAAGTAAAAGGCAGCATAAATGTTGTTTTACTGGCTGCAGCAACATGAAAGGTCATAATCCGTCCCTTAATTTTTTTTCTTTCCCATTAAAAGAGCAGAAATTTGTGAACAATGGATTGTCAACTGTTCAAATGAGACCCTGTCATCCCTAGCTCCTACAATGCTAAACCGCAAAGTTGTGTGTGAACTGCACTTTAAAGATAAAAGTTTTACCAGTTGTACAAAAAGTAAATTAAATCCAGACGCTGTACCGACAAAGTTAACCCTTGACAGTCCCCACACCCCCGCACAAACACCTCGCGACTTAGCTCAGGTCGCTGCGATCGCGATGAAGCCATCAACGTCCCGTAGATCTCTGTTCACAACCCCATCAACCTCGGCTAGATCGACGGAACCTTCAGGAGAAGAGAGTCCCAATATGACAACCCTTTTCAAAAAGTTTAAATCTGTTAAAGGACGCATCCAAACTCTGGGTAAAATTTCACCGATTAAAAGACGGCTGCATAATAAATTCAAAAATGAAATGAAGCTCAAGAAAAAGTACCAGCAAGCTGCTAGGCGCTTAAAAGATAAACCCCGGAAACTGAGCAAAGCTGATCTCCTGGAAGCGATACAAAGTTATTTGCCAGAAAAGGTATCTAACTTTTTTGCTATGCAGCTAAACCACTGCAGACAAACAACTAAGCCAAATACGGACAAAGAAAAACAGCAAGCTCTTTCATATAGTTAGGTATTCTTATGTATTATATGTTAAATTTAGGAATTGTTTGACTGCCTAGTATTAGCATGTGCTATTTAATTAATTAGTAATTTAAACTGGGAAAATTATCCCTTTCTAGCAGACTTGGGAAAGTTACCAAAAATATTTAACTGATTAAAGTTAATGTGTGAAAAAATTAACTGATTAAAGTTAAAGTTAATGTGTGAAAAATAATTCGACCACGCAGCTGAACCGCTGACGTGAGTTGAGCAAATTTCCAAAATTAAATTTTTAGGGTTTCAACCAACAATTTGGTAAATAGGTCTATTCACGACGGTGCTGAATAGCTGCAAAATGGTTCGACGCCATTCCGCATATTGGGCTTATCTTCAATACACACTGCATTGCGTGCTTCGCACGCCATTCCGAATATTGGGAGTATCTGCAACACACAAAGCATTGCGTGCTTCGCACGCCAACCCCACGGTAGAATCCACCACATGGCTTTGAACCGGGTACTTATTTGGTATTTTACGTTTTGATCGATTTTGGGGGGCGAAAAATATCAGCGAAGTTGGATAGTTAATTAATTCTTTACAGTCTAGTTAATTATATTTTGTACTTAAGTATTTTGAAATATTTAGTAAAAAGTTTGTAATTTTGTATATAAAAACGTATTTTTTATATGCATTTGTCAGTTAAAAATGGTATCAAAACACTGTTTTCAGGGCCTCAGGGTCCGTCCCTTCCCTTTCCACCCCGGTTCCCCCTCTTCCCCCGGTAGGCCACTTTAGGCCAAGACACCTCCCTTTACAAAATCCTGGCTACGTCACTTGGTCACCTAATGTGGTGAGAAAAACAACTAAAAAAACTCATTATATTTTAATGCGTTCATTACCCCAATAGAAAATAAATTTATGTTATTAAATTAATTTAGATTAAAAATATTTTTGAAAAGTGTCAATAGCAAACTAAAACTATGGAAATGTGTTTATGAGAATAACTCTTTTTATAGTTACAAAACAACGTGTGCATCATTAATTCCCAACCGTTATGTCCATAGCAAGAAAACCCCCTAATGATCTGTTTTTTTCCTGGAAATTATTATAATAATTAATTATAAAAATAACAGTAATAAATAAATTAATAAGTAATTAATAAATAAACGATGAAATAAAAATGACAATTCTTATTTTGTTGATAATAATTACATTTGCTTTCATTTAAAACAAACTGCAAGAAAATCGGTTGCATAGATTTCCAGAAATAGGTATCAATAGGGTTTTAATCTAGAACCAAAAAAACTAAAAAAAAAGTGTCCTTATAAGAAGTATTAGGATGAAGTACAAATTACTTTTCATAACTTTTTAATAATAATAACAATAATATTCTCTTTTTATTTCAAATAAACAGAACTAAAATGGGTCCGGTAGATCTTCATAAATATGTAGTAGGCCTATAAGTGTTTTAATCTAGAACCAAAAAACCTCAAAAAGTAAATTTATAAGAATACAGATGAAATACAAATTACTTTTCATAACATTTTGATAATAAAGACAATATTCCCTTTTATTTTGAATAAACACCACTAAAATTGGTCATATAGATCTCCAGAAATAGGTATAAAATCAAAAGGGTTTTAACTTAAAACTACCAAAATTCAAAAAGTGCCCTTATAAATGCACTGATGAAATAAAAATGACATTTTAAAAACAGGCAGTCGTGGGTCTG
>JAGFPH010017944.1:0-11289 GCA_018207615.1 Philaenus spumarius | reverse complement strand
TATACGTTTTAGAACAAATTTTTAAATACAAAGATTAAATTTAAAACATTTCCTTTCAAATAATTTTTGTTCTATTGAGATTGGATGATTTATAGTGGGTTCAATATTCAATACAATTAATTAGACGTTACAATAGTGCTGTCCCAGCTCGCTGAGGTGACAATATAGTATTGATTGTGCTTTGAGGGTTAATGGCTTCTGGTTACAGTGGTTAGTTGTCGTTTCCTGATTTTTGAATTATTGTGAGGGTGCAACAATAATATTAATATTATGTATAACTGGGTTGATTGGTTAATTAATAACCATAACCTAATTTTCAAATAAATCTATTAAGTTACCTTTTTGAAGACGCTGAAGTTGAACCATCAGCATCACAACTAATCAATCTATTAGAATAAAACTATAAAATAATAGGTTTACACCACTCCAGCATGGATCATATCACAGCTCCAGTCTCTCTGGTCTGTCACGTCTTCTGGGCTGAGTGTTGTCTGTAACAGCTGACAGGAACAGCTGAAAACAATCAATACTGTGCATACGCTGCTGTCTGGACAACTCGCCCACTTCTGGTCCAGTGGCCACTCCTCCCTGTTTTTACTTTCAACACTTGTCGATTTTTTTTTGTCGAAGAGCATAGTTTTTTTTATTTAAAGCACCTGTCTTTGGGCAGGCGGTCCAATCAACGCCCTAGGACAAAGTTTTTACAAGCACCTTCTTCTCGCTACCTCCTATTGGTCTTAGCTCCCTCTCTCCTTTTTTTCGTATAGTAAAATCCGATTCACCGCTCCACCAAAAAAATTCTCCCAATGTTCCCCATAAATAAATTCAACTAAAATTTAGAAGCATATTTTTTTATTCAAATAATAACACAAAATAAAAATACTTTCTTGATTCCCGAACTGCAAGTTTAGATCATGGCCAAGGCTACCATTATGGGAAATCCGGGCATGCTTATTTTCCATCAGCAAGTATTTAAATACACATGTCCCACAAGTCATGCTATTTTTTTATTAATACACTGGAGATATGGAAAACTCTATAAACATACAACTTTTCAGTTATTTTCCTAAATACGTAAATTGATTCCATTAAAAATGTTTAATCTTATTTAACAAATATTTCTTTTCTTTGAATCAACAGTTTTTACTTGATTGGATGTGCATTTTCAGAGATATCTTCCTGGAGAAAAAAGTAAATGAAAATTAATGTGTTCTCCAGTCTTTAAAAGTGTGAAACATTCGTGTAATTTTGTTCAATAGTTTTTCAACCAGAGCAACTTGAAAAAAAAACTTGCTACCTGGAAATCCTCAAAACACGATTTTCTAATCGGTTAAAGATTAGTAAAAACATTTTTCAGTAAATATTCCCCTTTTAACTGTAAATTTCTTGGCATATATATCAATTAAATTTAAATATTATTTGTACCTGTAAATTTGGAAATCACAAAAAGCTGACTAACTTGAAAAGTGATAGCATTATTAAAAAACTAAGTACATTCCTATGTTCTCCATGAAATTATGTATATTTTAATATCTATATTGGAAAACATTTCGACCAAATGTTTTTTTAAAATCCTTACTTTTATATAGTTACTGGTATTTTTTCTAAAACTATTTGTGATATTGCAATAATAAAAGTGTTGGGACTATATAGATCAAATATAGACTTTATCTATACTGTAATTAACAAATTATTTAATAACTTTCTTTTTTATAGTCTTTGAGTTATACAGTCTTGAAAAAAATTTACAATTATAGATGGATTTATTAGACGGCGACCTGCGCGGAAAATCTTGCTCATGTAGGAAAGGTAGGTGAAGGTCCCCCACCGCCGCGCACCTCGTATTTGCTGCTGAGATCTGAAAAGAGGATATGACTGGGGGATGGGGTTTCGTCGACACAATAGGTGCTCGATGGTGGGGAACCTTCACCTACCTCTCCTACATGAGCAAGATTTTCCGCGCAGGTCGCCGTCTAATAAATTCATCTATAGTACCAGTTTAAAAGTTCGCACAGACTAGGAATGTGTCTGGTCTAATCTCTTCTACTTCTCCCTCAACCTGCCTTGGCAGTAAAACCAATTCCACAAATAACATTTAACTGAGAAACAGAGAAAATAGACTTATCTCGCATTCTTATAACTTTACCTACTTGCTTACAACATTTATATAAAAAAGTAGTTCACCGTTTAGAAAAAACTATGACAAATATCTATAAATAAGTAAGGTTTTGTTTCATAAAAATTCATAAAATGTTATAATTGTGTTTATAAAGTAAAAGTGATGACAACAAATATTCAAAGCGAGAATGTTTTTATTTTTAGGCAAAAAGAAACCTTTATGCGAGAAAGTTATAGATAATTAGTGGAGTTTATTATCTTATTTGAAATAATTTTCTGTATGACTCTTTGTTTGATCAGGAGGAAGGTAATTCCTATAATGAATAGATTGTGCTTGTTTGACATTGTTTTGGTGCGATTCTTGCTTTTCCGTAGGTCCACTACATAATACTATCTTCTTTGAATCATACTGTATTTAAAGTTTTAGGGTTTGTATTCTTTTCACATTGTATTGTTAGTCGCCAGGTTGGTGAGAGTTAGTAAATATATATATATATATATATATACGATTTAAAACAACTCAATTAAAAACAATAACAGCAATTATTAAATTAACAATTAATGCACAACTCAGAATATTTTTATTTATTTTAATGTATAGAATCCGATCCTGTATTATAGTGTAGTAATGTTTTTTTGTGATACCCTGCATGTATTTATAATATAAATAAAAAAACTAATTTTTACATGTTCCGTTCACTAAGAAAAATGTGTTTATCACTTTTATTTACCCTTACTTTATAGTGAAGAAAGGAGGTCTATATTTTTTTATTGAAGTTGTACTGATCCAGTTAGACTCAACTAACAAAGCCTGGGAGCCCCTCTTCCTTTCCGACACATTCCTGGAGTGAGGGATTTTAAATCTCCATAATTCCCAGTGTATAATTAATACTTTTGAAAAATTATAGTTCATATTAATTCAACTCACCATCCTACTTCTTTTCATTTGAAAAAATCGTATATAAATAAAAAATTAAGATTTTTGCCTTAAAATGTTGCAAGGGCCTACATTATCTATACATATAAAAGGCAAAGCCCTCACTCACTCACTCATCATCACTAATTCTCCCATTTCCCATGAAACTATAGATATGAAATTTGGCATGTGTATACTTTGTGATGGAAATAGGAAAACTAAAGAAATTTCATTTTGATATTCATATTTTTAGGGGTAGTTTTGGGGGTTTAGGAATAGTTTTGACTGATCACAGTTTCTCAAAAACCATACCACATAGGAACTTGAAATTTAGTAGACATATTTCCTCATAGGAACTAGAGGAACACTAAGAACGGATATTAAAATATTATTTTGCCTGTATGGGTTGAAACAACCCCTAAAACAATAAATATTGTTTGTTATATATCTCAAAAATATTACCTCCTAGGAATGTGAAATTTGGTACATAAATTTTCTACAGGGGCAAGAGGCGAATTAGGAAATGGATTTAAAATATTTGGCCTGCAAGGGTTGAAACAACCCCTAAAACAATAAATATTGTTTGTTATACATCTCAAAAACCATACCACCTAGGAACTTGAAATGTGGTACACATACTGCTAGGCACAAGAGGCACACTAAGAATGGATTTTAAAATATTTGGCCTGTAAGGGTTGAAACAACCCCTAAAACAATAAATATTGTTAGTTATATATCTCAAAAACCTTACGTCCTAGGAATGTGAAATTTGGTACATATATTTGCCACAGGGGAAATGATTTTAAAATATTTGGTCTGCAAGGGTTAAACAACCCCTAAAACAATAAATATTGTTTGTTATGTATTTCAAAAACCTTACGACCTACCAATGTAAAATTTGGTACATGTATTTGCCACAGGGGTAATAATTTAAAAATTTTGGCCTGCAAGGTTTGAAACAACCCTTAAAACAATAAATATTGTTTGTTATATATCTCAAAAAGCTTACCTCCTAGAAACGTGAAATTTTTTATAAGTATTTGGCATAGGGACTAGAGGCGTACTAAGAAAGGATTTTAAAATATTTGGTCGGTAAAGGTTGAAATAACCCCTAAAACAATAAATATTGTTTGTTATACATCTCAAAAACCTTACCTCTTAGAAACGTGAATTTTGGTACAGTATTTGCCACAGGGGTAATGATTTTAAAATATTTGGCCTGCAAGGTTTGAAACAACCCCTAAAACAATAAAAAGTGTTTGTTATATATATCTCAAAAACCTTACGTCCTAGGAATGTGAAATTTGCCACAGGGAAAATGATTTCAAAGTATTTGGCCTGCAAGGGTTGAAACAACCCCTAGAACAATAAATATTGTTTGTTATTTATCTCAAAAACCTTACGTCCTACGAATGTGAAATTTGGTACATGTATTTGCCACAGGGGTAATGATTTTAAAATATTTGGTCTGTAAGGGTTGAAACAACCCCTAAAACATTAAATATTGTTTGTTATATATCTCAAAAACCTTATGTCCTAGGAATGTGAAATTTGGTACATGTATTTGCCACAGGGGAAATAATTTTAAAATATTTAGCCTGCAAGGGTTGAAACAACTCCTAAAACAATAAATATTGTTTGTTATATATCTCAAAAACCATACCAAATAGGAACATGAAATTTGGTACACATACTGCGAATAGGCACTAGAGGCCCACTAAGAACGGATTTGAAATTTTTGGCCTGTAAGGGTTGAAATAACTTCCAAAACAATAAACATTGTTTGTTATATATCTAAAAAACATTACGTCCTACTAATGTGAAATTAGGTACATGTATTTGTCACAGGGGAAATTATTTTAAAATTTTTGACCTGAAAGGGTTGAAACAACCCATAAAACAATAAATATTGTTTGTTATATATCTCAAAAACCATACCAAATAGGAACTTGAAATTTGGTACACATACTGCTCATAGGCACTAGAGGCCCACTAAGAACTGATTTTAAAATATTTGGCCTGTAAGGGTTGAAATAACTCCCAAAACAATAAATATTGTTTGTTATATATCTCAAAAACCTTACGTCCTACTAATGTGAAATTAGGTACATGTATTTGCCACAGGGGATATGATTTTAAAATGGTTGAAACAACCCCTAAAACAATAAATATTGTTTGTTATATATCTCAAAAACTATACCACCTAGGAACTTGAAATTTCGTACACATATTTTTCATAAGAGCTAAAGGCAAACTAAGTAATGATTTTTAAATATTTGGTCTTTAAGGGTTGAAACAACCATTAAAAAAATAAGTATTGTATGTTATAATTTCCTTAATAGCTAGAAAACAAAAATGTTTTACGTTTATTTCTTACACGATAGATATAAAAAGTAAATTAGTTTTACATTTTGTAATGTTCTGCTAATAGGTGAAAATGTAGTAAAAACACCTAAAACTGTAAATATTAATTGAATACCAATTAGGAACGTGCAATTTGGTAAACATATTGCTCAATAGGGGCAAGAGGCGAACTAAGAAAGGATTTTAAAATATTTAGCCTTTAAGGGTTGAAACAACCCATAAAACAATACACATTGTTTGTTATACTTTCCTTAAAGCAAGAAAGCTGAAATTTTGTTCATTTATTTCTTAGAAGATACATATAAAAAATAAACCAGTTTTACCATTTTATCACGTTCTGCTAAGGGGTGAACATTTAGTAACAACCCCTATAACTATAAATATTAATTTAATACCGCTAAGGAACGTGAAATATTTGGTTCACATATTGCTCATAATTGCTATAGGCGCTCTAAGATATTTTATCTTTAAGGGTTGAAACATCCCCTAAAACAATATATGTTGTTTGTTTACTTTCCTTAAAGCTGAGATTTTTTACATATATTTCTTACAAAACACATATGAAAAGTAAATTACTTTTACATTTTGTTACTTGCTGCTAGGAGTGAAAATGTGTTAACAACCCCTAAAAACAGTAGTTATTAATATTCATACATTCCTTAAAACTAGAGAGCTGAAATTTTTTACATTTATTTCTTACACGATACACATAAAAAGTAAACCAGTTGTACATTTTGTTACGTGCTGCTAAGGGTTGAAAATGTAATAACAAACCCTAAAAACAATTAATACTAATTTTTATTCTTTCCTTAAAGCTAGAAAGCTGAAATTTGGAACTTATTAATTTTAAGAAAATATTTAAGACGTAACCTAATCGAAACTAACCCAATCTATGCATTCACAATTAAAGACGTTGCAAACATCAAACTATGACTGTGATTTACCAGTCTGTAGATTTAGTGGTTGAAAAAAAAGACGCTTTTCACTCTGAATTTTTTATTTATTTAATTTATTTAGCACACATACCATGACGAAGACGATTGACGGGCAACCAGTGAACAATAAATACCAAAGTAATTGAATATAAATGTTATAATTCACTTTAATAATAATAGATGAAATAAAATGAGAGCATACTATGATAATTAATTATAAATCATGGTGATGCAACAAACAAATTCCCTGTAGCGAAGCACGGGTATTCAGCTAGTCATTTTATAAAATTGTAAAATGCCTATTTTCTTTAGCTTATATCCCGGAAAACATTCTTAGGATCAACAATAATTACTAGTTTATCTAATTCACAAAATGCAATTATAGAAAATATCTTACTATTTTAAAAATAATGTTAAACAAACTACCGTATTTTGAAACAAAATTAGGTTATAAAAAGGAAAAATAGGTATTAACCTACAAAAACAAAACAGTATGGAGACAGAAAACAATAGAACTGTGTTTAATGTACTTGGTAAATGCAATTTATGTAGGCCTATTTTGTTTATAGGAAACAACTTCACAGGAACAAAAAGTAAGTTAAAGCGTTATTTAGGTATTTTAGAAAATACAATTTAAAATAAACTAATTAAATTTATAAATTTAAAATGACACCTTCTGTCAATAGGCAATATATAAAGTTCAGCTAAAAGGATAAAGAGTGTAGCACATGACGGAACTGGTCTGAAACATTTAACTCCATTATTTATTTATTTTATTTAACAGCGCATTCTAGATGCAAAAATAACAGATATTTGCTTTAACACATTTTATAATTCCCAAGATGGCAGCACTGATCAGACACTTTTCAGATTGATACTTGCTGGTGTTCCCCAAGGCAGTGTCCTGGGACCAGTACTGTATCTGGTTTATACTAACGACTTTCCAACTATTCCAGGTGTGACACTCTCGCTGTATGCTGATGATGCGTTTCTACACTGTAGTAGTGTAAATCCAGCTTACGCAGCAAATACGATGCAGAAACAAATGGACGCGCTGTCCCCGTGGCTGCAGAAATGGCGCATTAAGATAAATGCTGATAAATCTGATTCCATCTGTTTCAGGAAAAGGCGTAGAATGACACGTGCCGTGGAACTTGACGGGGTGGCTATCCCTTGGAAGCCTACTGTCAAGTACCTCGGCATAGCGCTGGACAGTCGACTCAACTTCAGGCGACACGTGCAGAACAAGGTCTCCGAAGGAAAGAAAATTCAGGGTTTCCTCTCACCCTTATTGGCTAGGCGTAGTCCCTTGCCAGTAAAAAACTAAATTAACGATTTTTCTGTTAATAGTTTGTTCAGTGCTGATGTACGCGTCTACTGCTTGGTGGGCGCTTGCCAGCAAATCCAGTAGGAAACAGCTGGATACTCTTCAGACTACCGCTCTTCGCAGACTCACGCAGCAGCCATGGTACGTGAGGAACTCCACCATTCTAGGGTCAGCTGGTATCCCTACCCTAGAAGTTTTTGCTATAAGATGTGCCACTAAACTGTTTCAGGATGCTCGCAACTCATGCTATCCTCATATAGCCGAGATCTGCAGGAAACTCGACATCCAGGAAGATGGTAGGCCTCGGCCTGCCGCTATCCTGGACGACCCGCCATAGGTTTCTTCACGCTGCGACTCCATCAAGATTAACACTAACCAGTTTGCCTTCTTTTCTATTAAGTGAGTTTCAGATTGATTTAGCAGTCATTAGGGAATAGCCCCTAGATGCTGCTGACGCTCCCTCCAGTGATGCATGCGGAGTGTCTCTGTCCGTTACACAGGTACATGAGTGTTGTATAGCTTCTCAGGAGAGGCTGGCGGATACACTCTTGTGCCTGTGTTCGGAGCCAGAGTGACTTCCTTACTTGGGGGGAGGGCGGTCGTTTAGTGGGTATTGCCAGACTTATTCTGGATTGAGCCCCACAGTACCTTCTCTAACGAGAGGTCTGTCTAAATGCATTTTTCCGCCTAAAAAAAAAAAAAAAATTCGCACTGATTGGTAAATTTCTGATCAATCAGACCGGGTGACAGTGTGACAGATGACGTATTGTTTAAGTGATCATAGATGAGTGCGGCTCAACAGACTATACATATACAAATACACCGGTGTAGTAAATGCAAGTGGAAGCATATTTATTTGTAAGAAAACAAAATGTATCGAGTTGGTGTAACTGTAAATGCTATCAATGATAAAGACAATATTTAAAATTTAGTTCTTATGAAAGCGAATTAGGTAATACAGTACTACGAATACGTTCGACGATTTATTTGCACACAGAGACAATAGGGTAACTCGCAATGAGGGTTGGTTATTTTGAAAACAATTATTTTATGTTTAAAAACTTGTTTTACATTTTATATGTTATGTTTGGACTTTAGCACATTGGCATATATATTTGGATAGTTGGAAATATAAAAGCTTACTTCCCTACATTATTTATGTATTTACTGTATTAATAATTTTAAAGTGTTCTCTTGTGGATTAAACAAATAATGATAAAAATGACTTATTTATAATAATACATAGGATATAAATAAATACAAATATTACACACAATAATCAGTCTTTTTTTTAAATTGTATACTTAATTTATATAATTACTAGGGGAGACCCCTGCGTGCTCCGCAAGCCAACCCCCAATGGAACCTTCTAAAAACATATGTTATGTTTTAATTATAATAAAGGTGTAGAATTAATAACAATAACAGCAAACTAAGATGGTAAATCATGTTAAATGTTCAAATCAAATTATTTCGTACATTTTATAACAACAGTTATAATAAAAATTAAAAGAACCAGTAAGGTTCAGGTGTACACTTAACCAAAAAGTTAGGTACTCACTATCAATTACCGTATATCCTATTAATTTAAATGAGCAATCCTTGTCTCTATCTTTGTATCTGTCGCGGATCTCGAAAACGGCTCTAACGATTTTGATGAAAATTTGCATACAGGGGTTATTATTGGAAGTCAGGAATTGAATGCGCTAAGTCTTATGTCATCAAAAACGCGCATACAATTTTTAATATGAACTTCTTTTTATACCACCATTCAAATCACTTAGAAGGCGAATAGGTACAGCTTCTTTTTATACCTCCTTCAAAATCACTAAATATTTTAATAGATGATACAGGGCCGGCGCAAGGACCATGCGGAACATGCGGACGCATGGGGCGCCGGCAGGAAGGGGGCGCCGAAGCGCCGGCAAAAAGTTCAAGACCAAGGCGCCTTCGAAATTTACGGAATTTTTTTTGCACCGAAAAATGTTTGCCTAAAGACGAGGCCGCCCTTTTCGGGTTTTAAAAGAAACTCCCTATTTCTGTTTAACGTTTTTTTTAGGGACAGACAACCTACACTCCTACACTGCTGTAGGGCACCATCCTTTCAGAGTCGGCGCCCTTTAGTTTCAGTGAAAAATTTGCCCCCCTAAAACCGTGACCGCCCTTTTCGGGAATTAAAAGAAATGCCATATTTCTTTTCGGCGCCTCTTTACGGGCACAAAAGACCACATACACCAGTTTAAGGCGCCATCCTATCAAAATCGGCGCCCTTTGGTTTCAGTGAAAAATTTGCCCCCCTAAAGACGATACCACCATACATTTTATACTAACTTCACTAACATTAATAATGTAATAATTATTTGTCAATAACAACAGTATAACATATATTTATAGCCTGTTATCTATTTATAGAAGTTAACAGATTTCCGATTTCTCTGCTCCTTAATTACCTGGTATGAGATTTTGTATAGAGTGAACTTGGTTAGTAAAACACTTCAGAAAAAAGAAGTCAATCTCCCAAGTACTCTCAAACTCATTGAAAATGCCAAAGAGTTTCTGAATGGTATGAGGTCCGAAAATGGACTCAATAGTGTAATGACCGACGCAAGGGAGCTGGCTGAAAAACTAAATGTTGCACCGGAATTCCCCATTGAAGTCCAAGTGAGGCCAAGAAAGGTGAAACGGCACTTTTCGTATGAGAGCGAAGACGAACCTGTTAAGTCCGGGAAAGAGTTCTTTAAAGTAGATTTCTTTTATGTTGCTTTGAACAAGGCAATAAACTCTTTAAATGAAAGATTTGAACTATTACGGGACTATGGCAACCATTTAAAGTTTCTTTATGACTTGAAACTGGTAGGGGAACTGAAAAATGAAGAACTTAAAGAAAAGTGCAAGAATCTAGAAGCTGTATTGACAGAAAATAATAAGAGCAGCATAAATGGAGAGGACCTCCTGAAAGAGATCGTTATCACCTTTGCTACCTAAAGATAATTCGCCTGAAGCAACACTAAGTTATCTGACTCAAAACGGAATGATTGATATTTTCCCGAATGTATTTATTGCTTTAAGAATTCTTCTTACGCTCCCAGTCTTAGTAGCCAGTGGAGAAAGGAGTTTTTCAAAACTCAAAATAATAAAAAACTACCTGCGTTCAATCACTTTTCAAGAACGACTTAGTGGGTTGGCAACACTAGCGATTGAGAACGACGTTCTCAACTCATTGGGCACAGATACAATATTGAGAGACTTCGCCAAGATCAAGGCAAGAAAAGTCCGATTTTAGTTTTTTCTCATTTAATTTAGTTATGCCATTTTTCTTGTATGTGTGTGTGTGATATTAATGTAAAAACTTAACATTAACCTCAATCTTACAATGTCACCGAATTACCGATGATACCTTATCTTATTGACAATTATACATAACCCTTTACCTTTACCACGTTGTCATGATGTTACCAAATTAAAATTGACTTGTGATATTGTAATGTTAATCTTACAATGTTACCGTTTGATGTTAAAAAGTTAAAATTATGTAAAATAAATATATATTGTAATATGATTAATTTGGTGCTTTCAGTATTACACCCTCCCACACTTAACTTTCTATTTTATCATACATTTATTTTATT
>JAGFPH010017943.1:0-10887 GCA_018207615.1 Philaenus spumarius | reverse complement strand
TATCTATCAGCTGTTGTCTTTATACACCACTATTAATATCTATCAGCATTTGTCTTTATACATCACTATTAATATCTAACAGTTGTTGTGTTTTTACGTCACTATAAATATCTAATAGCTGTTGTATTTTTACGCCACTATTAATATCTAACAGCTGTTATGTTTTTACATCGTTATCAATATCTAACAGCTGTTGAGTTTTTAAATCACTATCAATATCTAACAGCTATTGAGTTTTTAAATCACTATTAATATTTAACAGCTGTTGATTTAGCACGTTTTTAGGAAAGTTTCTTACTTCCACCCTAAAAACGTAATCTTATTAAGCAAGTGATAACTAACATTTAAAAGAATTCGTTACATATTTATACATGAGGAAGGTGTTGTCGTAGTTTCTTGTTGTTTTTCTTTTATTATTTGAAAATTATTATTTGTAATTAATTATAATATAAATCGTTCTACGAGTGTATATAAACAAATTTGGAAAACGGTTGACCCTAAAGGCCATCCATGTAACTTCCCGCTAAGTTTAATTACAACAAACACTATTTTTGGAAATTTTGAACTGCCATAACTTTTGAATGAACCAACCGATTTTTATGCGATTTGCGGCAATCGATGCAGTTTTTTAAGTCCATTGAAAGAATCAACAACAAAAATTTTTCAGATGAAAAGTTTCGGAGAAATTGAGGAAAAACACTTTTTTTATTTTCTTTCGTTCACGATATCTCGCGAATGAATAAACCGATTTTTATGCGATTTGCGGCAATCGATGCAGTTTTTCGAGTCCATTGAAAGAATCGACAACAAAAATTTTTCTGATGAAAAATTTCGGAGAAATTAAGAAAAAACACTTTTTTTATTTTCTTTTGTTCACGATATCTCACGAACGAATTAACCGATTTTGACCGGACTGGTAGCGATCAACTTCGCTTTCAAGGTTAAAAGCTGATTAGATTTTGGAATTGATCGGTAGAGCCGTTTAAAAGTTATTAAAAAAAAACCTGATATGAAAAATTGTATTTCTTAGTTTTTTCGAAATTTCTCAGAACCTACCGGTCCGAATTAGTTGAAATTTTCAGGAAATCTAAGTTTGATGGAACTCTTTAGAACGCTGTCGGGTCACATACTTACATACACACACACATACATACAGACAGGGTGACACCCTCTCGGGAGTGGTCAGGGAAGATTCCTAGGACCTCAAAACGTCGAGATCTGATAAATACTCGATTTTATAAAAACGGGGTGAAACCAATAACTTCCCGATTTTAGAAAATTTTCAAATTTTAGGAAGTTAAAAATGTAGCCTATGTAATTATTTCTTTTTTTCTTGTTTTGTCGATATTTTAGTTTTATATTAGTTGTTCCCACTGCTGGGTATGGAGGGCAGAGTTATTGCATGTAAGGACTAACCCCGTTTATATTTACTACATACGTTGATTTGTTAAGTTAATTTGTTCTTACTAACCAAGCTGTACATTGTACAACAGTACACCAACATAAGATTTTGCAACTTTAACACTGCACTGTACATAAAGACAGCTATTCCGCTTTTGTTATTATTAGCCTGATCACTAGAGATTAACATAAAGTAATCACAGTTCTAAAAATATTAAGAATTCATTAGAGACACATATACTTAATGTAATCAACAACCCGACTTATGCGCCTCAAAATATATATTTACAATACGGTTTCATTGTAGTCATCGCAAGGTTAAATTGAACTATATTAAATTCTCACCTCGATTGAAAAGAATGTACTTTAGTGAAATCATGTTTAGATTGTCTAGAGTTCTCCTTCAGTAAAGGCACTTCTTTGTAAAGGCAACAAAAGCTGCGGGGTTGAATGAGCCGGGAAACCCTACTTTATTGGAATATTGGATGGAAAATCTAATAAGATATTGTAATGAACACTTTAATAGAAAACCTAACCTAGAAAACGTCACGACTTTGATAACATCGTTGATATAACTGTAAATATTTTCTATCATATACAGTTATGTTTTCATGTTGTTGCATAAACATGTTTTTGATAGAATAAACTTATAACACGTTAAAACCAATTGAAGAAGCTACATGGTGTACGTATAAAACATACATGTAGTTCGGTTATTACATCTTAGAATACAATATAACACCACTACGACAAAAGCATTAAATAACAAAACAAATGTAATTAAAACAACTATACAACAATTAACTTACAAATTTAAACGCTAATTTTATTTAATCCTTTTCTATTCATTTAAACACCTTACATGATTTAATTTACATTGTAGAGATCTTGGTATTAAGTAAAGGGACTTCTTATTCTTTTTAAAGGCTATTTGATAATTTGGTATTTAATAATAACAGCAGCATTTTAATTTTTGATGCAAATTTTAAGGAAGGGTACCTAATTGGTTGTTAGTTTTGAAACGGTATCTCTATATATAAAAGCGAAGTAGCACTCACTCACTCACTCATCACGATTTCTCAAAAACTACCGAACGGATTGAAATGAAATTTGGTATGTAGCTTCCTCTAGGGCCATAAGTGTTCACTAAAAAAGGGTTTTTAAAAATTTGAAATTTTAATAGGGGTTTGGGTGAATAAATTTACTAAAATCATAATTTCAGATCTTTTATTATTATGACAATAGTGCTTTTATTATTCATGATTACATAATATAAAAGCCAAATACCACTCACTAACTGAACACTTAAAAAGAATACAATTACGTTAAAAAATACTGAAAATACCAATTACCACGGGCAACGCCGTACGGGTCAGGTAGTTATTTATATGAATGAAACCACAAAAATAGAATGTCTTTGAGACATTTTACGTCTTTTAATAAGTAGCAATAAGATTGTTTTTAATAATTCATCATCAATCAGGAATATATAACCAACAGTTTATCTTTGGAAAGTAGGTCGTATGAAATGTATGTTCTAAAAGCCATTAAAATGATAAAAAGATATTCTTAGAGTTTTACTATATCCCCTGACAAGTAATTAAGTTGGGAATGTATAGGACAATTAAAGGATGGATGGTAATTATTTTATTGAGCTTGAATTTATAAAAGGCATTGTATGAATAATAAAACAAATCAAATTTCTCTCAAAACAAATTTTCCGTGTTTTAATTTTAATGAGTTTTAATGACTAAATTATTTGTCTCATTTAAATATCACCAACAATAAAGCATGATTATTCATGTCGTGTAAATGTGTTTTATTTATTTATTTGTTGTGTAATCGTTGTGTTAGTTATGTGTACGTGTTTATGTAAGTGACGAAGGGAAACCTGGTATACTTGAAAATGGCTGAATAGCCGAAACGGCCGTCGTTTAGCGATGAATAGGAATATTGAAGACGGTAAGTCAGATATCTTATAATATGTAATCAATGTTCGGAATGGCAACTAACAATTGTTACATGATTATTCGTTTCACTTGTAAACGTAGGTCATACAAAGATTATATTATACGTGTTATTAAATATTTTATTAAGACAAATAGTTGATCAACAAAAAATGTAGTTCAAGAATACATAAAGTACTTAATTTATTTTCAGTTCCAAATTGTTGTTGAAGGTGCATATCTCAAAACAGTCAGCACATTTATAAAAAAAACTATTCTCAACTCAAAGTTAGCTCTCTCAAGCACTGTGATCTATCAGGCGATTTCACGCTGTGGTAGTAAGGGCAGTAGATAGCGTCACGTGACCCAAGAGAGACGATATCAATATAAGGGAGGGTAGGTGATAGTTTTTGTTAGCGAAAACTTCTTAATTAAATAACTAACTCGACAAAGACTCTGACAAGAAAGGTCTTGTGTTTATTTACTGATAAAATATGGCGGTACTTCAACATAGTTATGTAAATTTGGAAAACGTTAGTGAAACTTCTTACATACTCTGAACACATTTCAAAGTTTATTTTTCAAATTTAGTTTCTATCAAATTAATTATTCTTATTTGTATTCAAGCAATTGTCATCTGTAAGTTCCACCAGGTGGATACAATATCTAATGCGACGAACTTCCAGACATTTATTTTCTGTTTATTAATAAAGCTTAACCACTTATCCCATTGTTCTAATAAAAATACTTCATTGGTCATATTGGGACGGATTAGAAGGGATGCATCCGCTCAAGGTTAACTTTAATTAAAAACCACTGAGAAGGATACAAATGATTCCAAGTCAAAAAGACAAGCTGATTGGCAAGATTCCTAATGGACCTGACCAACATGCAACGTTAGTGAGAAAACAGTGGATATTATTAATTAATAGTTAATGCATAGTGACTAACACATAATGCAATTATAAATGAAAATGTTACTAATTATTGATAACATAAAAGTTAAAACCAAAACTGTGACTTCAGAAAATATATAAATCTAAAATTTAATACTTAAAAACAAATTTAATTTGACAAATGAGATAAAAATATTTGTAGATCCAGTATTGTATATAGCAACTGTTCCACCTACAATGAATGGTATTACTGTAGGGCAAATTATCTTTAGATTGAGAACACTGGCGCGCCTTGCATTCTAACTAGCGTTCAAAGCTCATAAGAAAAATGTAGTGATAAAGTATATTAAAATTTGTTTATTACCTTATATGGTCCGTCACAATCCTTGTTTGTTTGTTTTTATATTACCGGTTTCGACATTGCTATGATGTCATCGTCAGATATTCAAACACAGTCATAATAAATAACACGTAACACATACTATAAAAACACTTAAACAAAGACACTTTACAAGTTTTTAACATTGACACAGAAAAGGTGATCACCATGCATGTTTCACTGTGGAAGTCAAGTGCACACTGCTAAAGAAGGTGGTATAAAGAAGAAACTTGTATAGTGTTTTAGTTTAAGTGTTTTTATAGTGTGTGTTACGTGTATTTGTTTATTATAACTGTGTTTGAATATCTGACGATGACATCATAGCAATGTCGAAAAGGGTAATATAAAAACAAACAAACAAGGATTGTGACGGACCATATAAGGTAATAAACACATTTTAATATTATTATACAATCCTTGAGGCTATAAGTCCAAAAATGTTTGATGAAGTATATTTTGTTTTTTTACTCTTACTTTGGAGCTACTATTAACGGCTACATAAGTTGTCTTGAGATGTCTTATCTCGTGACAACCAGGTCACGACTTATTTGTAGCAAACTGAAAACTCGTTGGATTAGTCGTGTTAATTTGTGGCAGGGCCGAGATGCAGTGTGTAATTAAATTGCCTAATTTACGCCTTAAATATATACACAATAACTCGACCACGCAGCTGAAACGCAGATGTGGGATGTGCGAATTTCCAAAATTAAATTTATATATTTTATAGTTCCAACCGACTATTTATACCTCAGAATCCAGCCACAGCTAACGCTCTACTTCGTTCCGCTCGCAGCGACCAGTGCGGTCTCGGGTATGGGCTGCTTCGCTTCGAGAGTTTGCATTCTGGGAGTCGCCTACGGAGCAGTAAATTACCCCAGGTGGTTTTGAACCAGTTACTTTTATGGTATTTTGTGTTTTAATAGATTTTGGGAAAACCAGATGGGCGTGTAAGAAAAAAAAAAATGTGCAGAATAACCTATTAATTTAGATAAAACCCCAAACAATTTCCATTCTAGCCCGAAAAATCACAACAAAATTTCCTTTTGGCCATTAATCGTGCTTCCTGTTTTTTTATTTATTTTTCTCAAACGAACTTGTATGAACGATTTAAAACAAAACGTGTTTACCAAATTTTGGCCTAGTTTTGTTAGCAGTCTTGTAGTGGAAACGTATAAAATGGTAACTCAAAAAAAAAAGTAAATTTGAAATTTATATATATTTTTATACACTTTTAGTTAGAACTAAATTACAAATCTTTTGTACATTTCTAAAAAAAAAAGAAGGCATAAAGTTGTACTTTTTCTTTCGTTACCGAACACTTTTAGCTCCTTGAGCTAATAATTTTGTAAATTTTACATAAATAAATTTTTACTGGCATATATGAATTCTTTGAACCTTTCTCTACAAAAAAGGTACGGAACACTTTTGTATTAGTTTATAATTACTATATTTAACGAATTTTTGGAAAAAAATGCTTGTTAACGCCAAAAAATCTATTTTAATTAACACTGCCACTTCTAGGCAGTTAAATCACTTTAATTTAAAAGTTAAATTACTTTTTAAACGGCTTGACATTGCAAAAAAGTAGCTTGGGCAGTTTAAACATAGTTATTGATCCAACCAATTCTTGTTTAACACTCAATTAACTAAATTCCAGACAAACGTCCATGCAGAAAAGAACTGGTAATGGATGAAGCAGAACACAACACATAATGCTATGAGTCGATCATTAAGACACGTATCAAACTTTGACAGTTTGCAGACTGGACCAACTTTGTTTTATATTCTTTAAACTTTGCGCATTTATCAAGCTTAAGTGGTCGTGACAGACTTTATAGACACGTTCACAAAGTAACGGCTCTTGGAAACTTTCTTCCGTCAAGGCAGAAAGAGTTTGTATCGATCGGCAGTTTATAAAATTACCAAGAGAGAAATGATAACCCCGACTGATGAAATGCTCGCTTCGCTTACAATAAAGAGACTATTTACCAAACATTTACTACAAACATAAGACATTTCAAAAATCTTATAGATGATGTTAACATATTCTCAGGATTTCTTCAAGGATTTATTTTCAAGCTATATCCAATCACCTTGTAAACAAACTACCGTTTTCTTCATTTCCGCCGTACTACCTTTTACCACACAAAAACAACGCAACAAGATTTGTACCTGGGATCTTCACATTAGGAAGCTAATCTATCCATTTGGCTAATACTTGCCTTGTGATTAATACAACTATTCAAAAATAAAATAATTCGACCAAGCAACTGAACCGCTGACGTGAGTTGAGCAAATTTCCAAAATTAAGCCTATGTTTTAGGGTTTCAACCAACCATTTGGGAAATAGGTCTACTCGCGGTGCTGAATAGCTGTAAAATGCTTCGCACGCCATTCAGCATATTGGGAGTATCTTCAATACACAAAACATTGCGTGCTTCGCACGCCAACTCCCGTATTGGGAGTATCTTCAACACACAAAGCATTGCGTGCTTCGCACGCCAATCCCCGTATTGGGAGTATCTTCAACACAAAAAGCACTGCGTGCTTCGCATGCCAACCTCCGTATTGGGAGTATCTTCAATTCACAAAGCATTGCGTGCTTCGAACGCCAACCCCCGTATACGGAGTATCTTCAATACAAAATGCACTGCGTGCTTCGCACGCCAACCTCCGTATTGTGAGTATCTTCAACGCCCAAAGCATTGCGTGCTTCGCACGCCAACCCCCGTATTGGGGGTACCTTCAACACACAAAGCATTGCGTGCTTCACACGCCAATCCCCGTATTGCGAGTGTCTTCAATACAAAATGCATTGCGTGCTTCGCACGCCAACCCCACCGTAGGATCCACCACATGGCTTTGAACCGGGTACTTCTATGGTATTTTACGTTTTGATAGATTTTGGGGAAACCAAGCGAGCTATAAGGTCGCGTAAAAAAACAAAATGGGCAGAATAACATCCTACATTTATATTTTTAGAAAAACCTCTCAAAAACTTTCATTCTTGTAGTAAAAATCTCAAAAAATATTTACTTCCGGTCAAAAAACGTACTTCCGGTTGTTGGATTTATTGGTTAACGAACTCGTCCGAGCGACATAGACAACCAACATGTGTACCAAATTTGAACCAAATCGGACTTAAAATGCGGCCGCTAGAGTGCGAACACATATATACATATATATATGATTTTTAATGACACCCCAAAACGTGTTCTGAGGACCATGATCGGTGCTCATTTGCTACTCCCGACCCTGGGTCTTACCATAAGGGCCACTGCAATAGCTCATTTTTCCTTTGTACATTCGCTAAAAATATGTGATCATATTATGTGTCATGTACAATACATCTATTTACAAGCAAGGCGCACAATAGTTTCACACAGTGCGGCGGCGTAGGGCAACCAGTGGAGGTTGTCAATTAATGGTCCACCCTTTGTTCCCCGAGTTACAAAGCTTTGAGTGGTTAAATTATTTACATAATTATGTAGTTTGGTATAGTCTGTTTAATCCACTGTATGTCTGGGGCCAACCAGAATGAAATCTGCTTTGAAATTCGTAGTTTACATATATATGTTTATTGTTACGTTTCTTTTTCCTACAAATTACACAAATTATTCCCCATTATTGCATATTAACGTCAATAATTTGTATTTTCATTTAATTTAGATTGTAAATTACATCTCAACCATTCAATATTTCATAATTTCAATTTTATACCGAGACTAGCTGACCCGTACGGCGTTGCCTGTGATGGTTGGTATTTTCAGTCGTTTTAACGTATTTGTATTATTTTTAAGTGTTCAGTCAGTGAGTGGTATTTGGCTTTTATATATATAGATCTCAAATAATAAAAGCACTATTCTCATAATAATAAAAGATCTGAAATTATGATTTTAGTAACTTTGATCCCCCCAAACCCCTCCTAGAATTTCGAAATTTTTCAATCCCTTTCTTAATGAGCACCTATGGCCCTAGAGGAAGCTACATACAAAATTTCATTCCAATCCGTTCGGTAGTTTTGAAGAAATTGTAATGTAATAACTTTGATCCCCCCAAACCCCCCTAAAATTTCAAATTTTTTTGAAACCCTTTCTTAGCAAGCGCCTATGGCCCTAGAGGAAGCTACATACCAAATTTCATTCCAATCTGTTCGGTAATTTTGGAGAAATCGTGATTTAGTAATTTTTACCCCCCCCCTAACCCCCCTAAAATTTCCAATTTTTTAAAACCCTTTTTTAGTGAACATTTGTGGCCCTAGAGGAAGCTACATACCAAATTTCATTTCAATCCGTTCCGTAGTTTTGAAGAAATCGTGATTTAATAACTTTGATCCCCCCCCACACCCCCCCAAAACTCTAATTCTTTTTCAAACCCTTTCTTAGTGAGGACCTATGGCCCTAGAGGAAGCTACATACCAAATTTGATTCCAATCCGTTCGGTAGTTTTTGAGAAATCGTGATAAGTGAGTCAGTGAGTCAGTGGGTTTTCACTTTTATATATATAGATTATACTTAATTAACTATGGAAATCAATAACGTAATTTTGCTTTGCGCTTGCTGTCCTCTGCTCGCTTTGCTCGCCAAACTATAGTGATGCCACTGCAAACGTATTATTCTATAGTGTTTTATTTTTACGGAAATGATTATTAATTAGGACAGAAGCAATTGGATATAAGTTGGGTGGTAGGGGTATTTGTGAAATGTACAGATATGTAAAATAATATTCCTTTTCATACAAATTGTTCACCACGTTTTCACCGTCCTAATGATTTTGGTTCTATATTTAATTACCTTTCATTACTATTTAATCGATATTTCACCGAACGTAATTATTTGATGCCAATTATTTACTTTTAATAATTAATTAATTAAAACTTCTAGTACCTATTATATAATTTAAATTACACACCTGTTGTTTCGCTATTTTTAGTGAAAATAGTGGTTTTCGTTATTAGCAGGATACTCGCTAATAAAGTTGGGGTTTTATGTATTTTAGATTGCTTAAATTTTATATTTTTTAAGTGAAAACTTCTATTTGCCCGTTGGGCACTTTCACTTCACTATGTTTCTGAAATCTCGCGCCACGCAACGTTTTCGGTAGACACAAGTCAGAGCGTGCAGAGATAATAGACGATACATAGTATATATTAATACATTATTATAATATTAATATATTAAAACAATATTATATTGTAATAAGTATGCGAAAAATAGTGACCATTATATTGTAAGCATTACTTATTTAGTGACTAATGATTTTGAGTGAGGTATTAGTGTGCACATAGAATTCTAAGAACAATTTAATATGTAAGGGATAGTTATAATAATAAAAATTATTATTATTATATTTGTGCATTTTAAGTTTTGTAAAGTAGATTGATTTTTGCCTATCTGAAGTAAGTTTAGACAAAATTTTACATTTTGTACATTTTCAAAAAGTATATGTTTGCATTGTTTTATTTTACTGTAAATTATTATTACTCACTTAAATATAAACTTAATCTTCATATTACAACAATGGAGATGATACACGTTAATGGAGTATCTATTCCTCACAGAGTAGTTTCTTCTAGGCCAGATGGCCAATGCTTATTCTAATATTTAGCTTTAATTGTATATGACACTGATTCACTGGGGTTTGAGGTGAGGACTAGAGTTGTTAATCATGTTTCAAACAATTAGCTCAGGTTCAAACCATATACTTTAAAAGTAACAGGAGATATTTATTCAACAAAAAAAGAATATATCGCGGATATGAGGAAACCTAACTTTTGGAACCTCCTGTGAAATTCAAGCAGCATCCGAAATATTTTTTAAGAATTTCATGTGTACAGAGATGGTTATTTGTTGTGGGAGAGTTTTGTCGAACCGATTGAGGGAGTAGGGTGGCTTAGGTTTACTGGGGAACTGACGTGAGGTCACTTTGATGTTCTCTTATTGAAGTTTTTGTAGCAGGGCCGAGATGCAGTGTGTACCTAAATTGCCTAAGTTACTCCTTAAATATATACACAATAATTCGACCACGCAGCTGAAACGCTGATGTGGGATGAGCGAATTTCCAAAATTAAATTTATATATTTTATAGTTTCAACCAACTATTTAGGAAATTTTTCTACTTATTCGGCGCAGGTTTAAACCATATACTTAAAAAGTAGCAGGAGATATTTATTCAACAAAAAAAGAATTGTAACGGATATATTGGTAGACACCAATATCCCCAAAGTCTAAAATAATTAAAATAATTAAAATAAAACAAATTATAG
>JAGFPH010017941.1:0-16941 GCA_018207615.1 Philaenus spumarius | reverse complement strand
TGAAATAAAATTGACATTTCATAATTTTTTGATAATAATGACAACATTTTCTGTCATTTAAAACAAACAGCACTAAAATCGGCCAGGTAGATCTTCAAAAATAGCTATCAATAGGATTACCAAATGTTTTAAGGGTCTACTGAATTATTATATAAGATACAACGGGTTCGGGAATTTTCGGACACACTGTGTATAATTTTCTCCATATTTCTATACCTATTGCGGTTCTAAAACCAATAATCTTTATTAGGCCTACCTTTGTTAGAGTTACTATCTTGATTTCTGGTGTCATAACCATGATAAAGGTAACATATTAGTTTGTCGAGGTCCAATTCAGATAGCGATCTTTTAAACAAATTAATTGGAAATTTATGAAAAATATGCCTTTAAATTTGCTACATAATACGTTTTCAATCTGAAAAATGGTGTAATTGATTACAAAATAAATTTTAATCAGCTAATAAAATATTTTGGTTATTTCCAATATGGATAGGAGAACTATATTGAGAACATTGACTCAAACCACTAATGCAGACCTATATTACACGTCATTATTAATATTATTTTTTGGATGGTGAGTTAAGTATATTGAGTCAATACAAGCTGGTGTCTTGTTGTAATTAATAAATTTTTGTTAAATAATGTCTCACGCCTTTAAGAGTGAGTGAAAAAGTAAATGTGTGCGGTCGTGGGACACCCTTCTGGAACCAAGTTCATCACGCCTTTTCTTCAATTATTTTACCAGCCTTAACGGCAACATAATAATTTAATATATTTAACATAATAATTTAACACAATTTTAATTTTTCCATTGCCGTTTATTATTAGATTATTTTGTATACAAATATTTACCGTTTCCATACGTTTAATGATATTATAATAAAGATGTAGAATTAATAATAACATCAAAGCTAAGATAGTAAACACAGTTAAACGTCCATTTATTGTGAATACATTCAATGAACATACAATGTTGGTTCATTAATCTAGGCCTAACCTAAAACTATTGTGTGTACTGGTATGTTTAATTTATTTTACCTGTTTTAACGGCAACATATATACAATAATTTTAGGTTAGGCCTAGACTTAAAATTACTTTCTAGGCATAACCTAAAATTTCAGCACTTAACGATAGCATCCGCACTACGCCGGACGGAACCGATCGTCTCCTAATTTAAATTGATGAACCAAAACACATGTTTCTTGAATGTATTTACATTCATTGCAATAGCAACCAATTAATAAGACTTTTTTTCGTTACGCATTACATTTTCTATCTAACTCCTAACGCAACTCGCGTTAAATGACACATAGATCATACTATATTTTTGGCAATAAAAGTAAAGAAAATGCTTGAAGGGTATTTCAGGAAATACGGCCATCTGCCTTTATTCGTCGATTCCAAGAATGCATTCTTCTCATAACATTAACAGTAAACACATTCGCAAAAGATTTCTGCCCAACAAAGGTCTTCATTTTATTGCAGATTTCAGACACAACAAGCAAAGCGTAGAGAATGAGGCCACTGTACTTGGTTGTACGAACTTGAGAGTTTCTTCGGTTTAAAATTTATTAAAATTATTTATTTATTAATTTATTTAAAATTTATTTCCGTTAGTTATTCCTTTATCTGAGACCGAGCAACGTAATTACACCAGAGAGAAGGTAAATAATGTAAAGAGCTCAAAGAATTGCGTTCAACAGAACTAAGTAAAGGTTTAACTGACGTTCAAAGAAATGTGTATTCAACGGAGTTTGTAAATACAATCGTTGGAGATGAAAATGTTCCATAGTAATTAAGGTTTTATAAACATTCTGTAAATAATATTATCCGCTGAAAAGCAGAATAAAATCTAAATGTACTAATTGAGTTTTTGATAATAAATTGCATGGACAAGGAAATTAAAAAAAAAATGACACAAGAAATATATATTCTCGAACAAATGAAAATAATATATAATCCTTTGTCATGAAGTTTTCAACAACAAGGCTATCACTCTATATTATGTTGATGTAATGTTTTTAACAAACCAAACCTAACAAAAATATAACATAAGTACAATTTTTAAAGTGAATATAGTAATTTATTATCTGTGTTAATCTGTTATCTTCTAAAAAAACAAAAAAAAAAAACTGGATTTTATCCAGAAAACAGCGAAAAAAACCATTTGTGTTTATTGTTTATAGCTTTATAAACTCATTTTATAGCTAGATAATTAAGTAAATAGAAATTGAATGCCATAAGGCAAACCCTTCACAGGGTTTGCATTGAAAAATACGTTTTAAAGTTTCGCGATGTACAGTAATGCGGTGTGATGGGAGCCGTCACTAGTTCCCAACATCAATGCAAACCTTCTTCTTGCAATGGTTATTGCTATTGGGTAGATGGTTAACTCAACCTCATACTAATTGGGTAGATGGTTAACTAGTATACATAATTTCTTAAATTTATTTATTACTATACATTTATACCTCAGTGTGCATTTTTACAGAATTTTTTTATGGATTTTTTGCACAGTTACTGTGAGAATGCCTGTGCCGTTATACAATACATATAAAATTACATTTTAAAGGACTTATAACTTTATTCGTTTAACTTTTTTCTATACAAATTTAAGCTTCAAACATAAATATACTTATAATATTTTAATTAATATTATTAATATTATTACTTTTATTGATATTTCTTTTCCTTTTGATAACATACATTTTATTAATTAGACACAACCTTTATTTTTTTCATTATATTCATTTTATTCTATCTTTTATGAATAATTTATTTTATTTCTTTATTAAAAAACAAAAAAATTATATTATTTAATTTAGTGTATTATTAATCATTTACAACGTTATGCACATAATATATAATTATTATTTCTTTCTTTTCTCTATGAAATTAATTTTAAACTTGTTTCATTTTATTAAAAAAATCTCATAATACTTATTACATTATATCCAAATATTACATTAGATTTCTTTGTTTTATTTTGTTTATAATTTTCTTTAGAAGAACGATTTATCATTAAAGGATATTAGTTATGGAAAACTGAATTATTTATTATATTAGATATTTATATGAATTTATCTAAGGTGTTAAAAAAAAATGATTTGTAATTTCACCGGCTTATTAAAAACGCTACATTATTAAAAATAAAAGAAACATCCATAATGCTGCCATATTGCCTATCTCGTCCCTTCTCTCAACCTTATATTTCTTACTGCAATGTTGCAGTTAGTCGCTCTACTAAACAGTAAGGTTTTTAACATATACCAATTATTTTCACGAAGGCTTTCGTGTGAATACAGAGTTTTATACAATCTCATACAAATGTTTCGAATGATGTGCATTTGATTAATTGCAATTTCATTTACATTTGTTCAGCGTTTCCTGTTTAATGAGTTTCAAAGAAACATAATATATTTTATTTTGTATTGTTATTTTAATAAAATAACAACAAATGAAACGAAAATTATTTTGTAAATTATTGTGGTTCTAGGGATGTTTCGTATTAAAAATCAATTCGTATTAAATTATAAAGTAATTCATTACTGCGCAGATGTAAAAGAGACTCTTTGCTACACAAATAATTAATTATCCAAGACAATTTATATGAACAATTAATCCAATAGTGTTCTAGTTCACGATGAGGCTATATATCTTACCCTTACTGCTTAGTACACATGTTTCTCCAATACAAAAGCCAATACTGTGTTTAAATTAAACTATAGATTAAATTCTCTGATAGCTTTCGGAATAGATAATATATTGAAAACTATGAATGTATAACGAGAGGTAATATCAATAGTAACACAATACTGAACTGGCCGGCGACTTAGGACGAAAAGTGTATGATGTGTGCGTCTGTAACGCGTGGGGGTGTGTATGTATGTGTTCTTTAATGTTTTTATGTATAGAAGATTATTCTTCAAATTTTATTTTTTACGCGATCTTATAGCCGGGCATCTGGTTCCCTCAATAATCATCAAAAACTTAAAATACCATAAAAGAACCATATTAAAATTATTTGATTTTACCTAGAAGGCAACTTTTTATCAAAGGGTGATGGCCGGTATTGTTTTCTACTGGTTTTCTAAAAAAGCAAGCATAGTCGAAAGTAATGTCATAAAAATTCAATAATTGTAGTAAAACCGCACAAGTGAGATAACATCGACCAATATCAGGAACGATCAGGGTAGCTCAGTTGGTAGAACATTACGACGGAAACTAAAAGTTCCCGGGTTCAACTCCCGGTCTTGGTCTATGTTTTTTCACTTGTAATTTAATTAATTTCAAAAAAGTCCGTACGGAGTACATATTTACATTACTCATGCGATTAAAACTGTTGGTAAATTAACAAATAAACTTACTAATTTAATTAATTGAATTATTATAATATTAAACTAGTTGTAAATAAATAAAAGATAATGTCGATATAACCGTATAGCTGAATGCCCGATTTCCATGGTAGGATAATTAGGCACAGATGTTTTCTGTGCTTCAGAATCCCTCCTAGTCCCGTCATCTCTGTTCTGAGAATTGGAACTTCTCTGGAAGTTTGGGTATTGGCAGCCAAGATGAATGTGCTTCCTCGTACAGTATGCCTTCCGTTGACTCAGCTAGATGGCATCTGCAGAGGTAGCTTGCCGTGTCTACGAGGCCAGTACGTGGCCAAACAGCAAAGGACACGATGTTTGATCTTATTAAATAAATATAGTAGATTTATTTATTTATTTACATTTGGTTTTTTAAGCCCGTCTGGTTGCCCAAAATCAATGAAAACGTAAAAGGAACGTATTCAAATCCGTAGATTTTACCAAGAGATACGAAGCTGGCCATAATCAGAAGCCGCAAGATCAAGATGCAAACTCGCAAAACGAAAATTTCCTGTGTGAGAAGGGGATGTAAGCTGAGGTGGAAACAAATTCTAATAATATATTTCGTACACCTAGACAGCTACTCATTGTCTTCGTGAGTAGACCAATTTCCCAAATAGTCTTTTGAAAGCCTAAAACAAAACAAATTATTTATACTTGCAGCTTCTCATTCCTTTATTTTTTATTTCCTGGTTACTTACGTTTCGCCTTTTCTATTCAGGCATTATCAAACCTACACTTCACTAGTCCTTTACATTTGTTGATGCACGTCAAGTTTATAAAATGAAACACTTACACGAAAACATGCACAACCAACATGTAACTCACAACGCAACACAACACTAAATAGGGACATTTAAATTTGATTCAAAATTACGCGAGCCGAAATTACTTGTGTCCACGATTGTTTTTTGAGCCTGCAGGCTATTTAAATGTCCCTATTGAGTGTTGTGTTGTGTGTTACATGTTGTTTGTGAATGTTTTCGTGTGAAGGACTAGTGAAGTGTAGGTTAGATAATGTCTGAATAGAAAAGGCGAAACGTACGTAACCAGGAAATGAAAAAGAAAAATAAAGGACTGAGAGCTGTAAGTTTCAAAAAAGTAAATTTATAGTAAAACCAACCAGTTCATTAAGGCAATCAGAAATAATGAAAACAAATTATTTTTTGAAATTAGCTCAACGGACGTCATCGGTTTAGCTGCGTGATCAAATTGTTTAATTTTATTATAGTTCTTTTAATATGGTAAAATTATGTAAGATGGAGTAGTAAAAATAAAATTTACGAAATCGATTTGGAAGCAATTTCGTATGTCAAGCACTTTGAAATAAACATTTTTTGTCTCTTGAAATTTTTTCTAAAAACTCTTCCTTTTCGAGATATTAGCAACTTTATGTCAATTTATTTCAACACGTTTAGGGCCGCCATTTTGTTTTGGGTGGTCCGATTTTTACTTTTTTCATGTCATTTTCCTAGTCTTAAATAGACCTTTATAATGAGGTATCACATGACCATACTTCCCATTTAAAAATTTAAGTTACCCCCTACCCGCCACCCAAAAATTTTTTTTATGTCAGAAAATCAGGAACGTTTGTTAAGAGTCAATGCCACAAACGAAATATTTGTACCTATTTTAGTTTGAAAAATACATATTTGTTTCCATACTTAATTTACACACTGTTTATAATACTGACAATTTAAAAAAAACATATGTATATTAAAACGTACACACTTTTAAGTACGTTTCGATTACCCTCAACTATACAATACAGAAAGACAATATTTTATATGTTTTCCTCAACCAATCAGACAGTGCAAGTATAAGACTGTAATAAAATAGAGTTTCAAGAGACCTTCAACTCTGACCTTTGTAGCGCAGGGCAATAAACAAATGTAACCCTGACACTTCGACTCTTACTTTCATTTGGCAAAGATTAAATATTGTAAGGCATACGAAATTGATTACTAAAAAATATTTAGCTCAAAAACCAAAAACCATTCTTTCGTTACAACTATCTAAATATAATGCACATTAGAAACATGTAGGACCATTAACTTGTTGGCACCTTTTATTTAATTGAAAGACGATATTTAATCAAGTTGTCACTAAATACTCGTTTATAAATAAGTTTATTAAATACTCGTCCACCATACTGTCGCCGACATATTTACTTAATCTTGAGTCACCAAAATCATGTATTTTTATCAGAGTTATGTAAATGTATCGGATTAAAAATCAATACAATAGAAGGTTATTAAAATAAATAGCAATGCCAAATAAAGTAAGGAGAGAAAGAATACATTTTTATATTTAATTAATAAGTTGGTATTCTATGTGTCTTTCTATAATTTTTCAGAATGAGCAATTATTAATAAATAATTAAGATTTAATAAATATTTCGAAGTTTAGAGTATTGGATACAAAAAGCATCTACTTTGGCATTGCATAGTCGATGATAAAATTTAGTAAAAATATAGTATGAGGCTCATTTTATTCTCCGCGGCCGATCGCTGTCCCAAATTTACGCGCGGCAAGTTGCTGCGATCGATCGGTGTCGCGTGGAGGGGGTAAAAGTGCTGCCAACCACATTCGACAGTCACCCAAAGAATCCCACAAAGAACGCCTTAACTTTACTTCATCTATAAATCGTTCAGTGTTAATATCGGTTAAAACTAACGAAGTCATTTTGTGTTGTATACCACACAAGTTTTATCAGCTTCAAAACGACACGACCACACGACTACAGTAAGCAAAGCCGAATAACAAGGCCACGTGTCGTGACGTTCGACGTGGCTTGGGTTGGCAGCAATGCGAGAGCGGGAGCGGGCTGACGCGTGGAATAAACGGTCCTATACAACCAAATGCAAATAGAAACAGCTCGCTGCCAGTGATTTCTAAGTGCAGGCGACTGAATTTACAAAACGCTGCGACACACAGCTACTTCTGAGACCGCTACTTTTTGAATAAAAGTACATATTTAGGGCAATGTGGCGACAGGCCGCTGCGACTTGCCGCGGTGAATAAAAGGAGCCTAATAATTCATATAAGTTACGGGTAGTTCTGTCTTTGGAACTTCTTTAGAGAGCAAGTATATAAATCTTTGAAGTTAGGGCAAAAGGGCTTAACTCAGAATTTGTTAACATTCAGGAGAAGCACTCAAAGTTTTGACAAACTCATGGCTTGCATTGCAGTATATAGGGCCTATTATTTCAGTTTATATTCAGAGCTCGGGCAGGTAGGACATGCAGGTTGTTTGGTCCCTTATCTCTTTAGATAAGATAGCGGTGTGTGTGGTCTCTATTTGAATTTCAATGTAATTCTCTCTATTATTCGCAATATTTATTGTTTTTTGCTGTCTACAAGTTAAAAAAAGTAAATCATACAGTTTCAGTTTCCTTCCTTTTGTTTTGGAAAAGCAATTACTTATTAAAATGAGTGATAAGTGCGGTACTTGTGACAAAGTCGTTACAAGTCGGTCGAAAACCAAAATACATTGCAAAGATTGTAAGGGAATATTTCACGGAAGTTGTGTCAACATGTCGCAGGATGATATTGAATTCCTTGCGGCCGAAAAATCTATTTGGAGATGTGAATCATGTCAGGAACTGCATCGATCCAGCTTGCGGCTTGAAACTGCTGAAAGAGGAACTTCCAATGAAGATATGATGGCTTTTTTTGCGCGAAATGAAGGAGGAACTCAAAAGTCACACGGATAAACAGTTAAAATCTCTTGAAGCTGACTTAGGTAAATCTGTTGAAAACTGTCATGAGAAGATATCTGAGTTGATAGAAACTGTTAACAAACAATCAACTACTATGAAAGAATTCGAAAAATCATTTGAAGCCTTAAAACTAGAAAACTCAACACTTCGAATCAAAGTAAAAAGTCTGGAACAACAGCTAGATGACGCAGACCAATATTCAAGAATTAACTGCCTGGAGATAAACGACATACCTGAGGCTACAAACGAGGACGTGACAGAAATAATCAAGACCATCGGTGACACCCTGGGAGTCACAGTTTCAGCAGAGGATATCGACGCCTGTCATCGCCTGGGACCGAAGCAGGAAAGCAGAAAAAGAGGAATTATCGTTAAGTTTGTGAGACGTCATGTGAAAGAGGAAGTACTTCGTAAAATAAAAATAAAAAGGAACCTAAATACAAGTGATATTGGAATGTCAAGCGGCCCAGCAGAAATAGTTTACATCAACGAGAGTCTCAGTCCAGCTCGCCGTAAGGTGTTGAATGCAGCTCGCGCTTTCAAAAAGGAACAAGGCTTTACGTTTGTGTGGGTTAAAAACGGGAAGATTTTCCTCAGGAAGGATGAAGGAAGCAAGGCCATCATACTAACGAGCATGGATCAAGTAGCCGAACTCAAAAAATAAGGTAGTGTGATAGAAAATGTGTGAATAAGTTAAAGTTTAGTGTTTTCATTATTTGTAATTTATACTTAACCCTGCTAAGTGTAATTTAAATGATCGACTCTTAAAACAAACAATAACAAGTAGTTTTTTTTTTCTGTTGAAACATAGAAATAAGAGTTTTAGATAGGAATATATTTGACACATTTGGTAAAAATCTTATAATTCTTCAACAAAATATAAGAAGTCTTCGAAAGAATTTTGATGAATTTGCACTTAAACTACTAAATGTAAATGTTCCTCCTCAGGTAATAATATTAACGGAAATTTGGATTGATGAAAATGAATCGAATATGTATAATTTGCCTGGATATGTCTCTTATTCTAAATGTAATTGTTTACAAAGATCAGGAGGTACATTAATATTTGTGGCAGAATATCTTTCCTGTATTCGAGTATTGAAGGATCCCATTCTAGTTACAGCTGATTGTGTCCATCTCAAGATAACACTGGCAGATAACATATTTGTAGAAATACTAGGAATTTATAGATTACAAGAGTTTAGCCCCAATCGCTTTACAATAGAATTAGATAATTATTTACACTTAATTAAAAATAGAAATCTGATAATTTGTGGAGACATAAATATAAATTTGTTGGAAGCTACAACTTGTGTTAATAACTATTTAATGGTTATGGCTAATCATGGTCTCGTAAGTAAGGTTAAAGAACCGACGAGAATTAAAAATAATTCATTTTCTCTAATTGATCATGTGTTTGTCAGATGGAATGTTAACTTAGAAAGTGAAATGATAACATGGGTTATCGATTCCCAGGTTACTGATCATTTTATGACTTCTTTAAGTATTAAACATGATCGAGGATTCAAGAGACTTGGAATTAATATTGGTAAACGGATTATCGATTTTAAGATATTAAACAAAGCTTTAAGGGATGTTGACTGGAGGGTAATGTATACATCGTCCACAGTCTCAATCGCTTATTCTCACTTTTCAAAAATTTTGGAATCATGCATTCAATCATCTTTTAGATTGCCAAACCTAAAGAAAAATTTTAAAAAACTGAAACCGTGGATGACTGAGGAGTTGATGATTAAAGTAAACACTAAAAATGCATTATATAAGAATTGCTTGAAAGAACCACTTAATGTGCTGTTAAAAGACCGTTATGTAAGAAGCAAAACGTTGTTGAAACGGGATATCTTGAATGCGAAAAATGAATATTATAAAACTTATCTCGAAAGCAATAAGTTAAATCCCAGGCGCCAGTGGAAGTGTGTTAAAGAACTCATAGGAGAATCTGGGAGTTCATTAACTCAGTTAATTGTAAGAGATACTGACGGCAGTGTAGAATCCGATCCAAAAATAGTAGCGAATATATTTAACAATTTTTTTAGTTCAGTAGCATATGACTTACGATTGAGTATAGACAGAGATAAAACGTTTATTAGAAATGCAAGAATTAATTTAGATTTTGCTAAAGATAAATATTTTAAAAATTCACTATTTTTATACCCTACTAACTGTACCGAGATTCAAAATATTATTAATACTCTTAGTGCTCGCAAAGCTCCGGGGTATGACTCAGTAACACCGGTTATAGTTAAAGGTATTGCAGAAAATATAATTGAACACCTCGTTTATCTTATTAATTTTAGCATGTCCTCAGGTGAATTCCCAAGGGATTTAAAAAATGCTATTGTCGTACCTCTGTATAAAAAATCGGATAAACAATGCCCTAGTAATTATAGACCGATTGCGTTGCTTTCAATCTTTTCTAAGATACTTGAAAAAATATTAAAATCTCGATTGGTACATTTTTTAGAGAAAGAAGGTTTTTTTAGTAAAAATCAATATGGATTCCAAAAGAAGATGAATACTGAAAATGCCCTTTTGAATTTCTTTGAGAAGGTTTATGAAGGAATGAACGACGGTGATTTTAGTGCTGCAATTTTCGTGGACGTGATGAAAGCTTTCGACACAGTAGATCGCACTATTCTCCTAGATAAGATGTATAAAGCAGGGATAAGAGGAGTAGCATATGAATTGTTTTTATCTTATCTTTCTGGAAGAAAGCAGAGAGTGAAGGTCGGAGATAGACTCAGTGAGGAAGTTGATATAATCTATGGAATTCCCCAAGGATCTGTGTTATCAGGGCCATTGTTCCTTATATATGTAAATAGTTTATGTGACGGTATCTTTAAGGGAATGTTAACAGCATTCGCGGATGATACTTCACTGTTTTACAGATCTAGAACTCTTCAAGATTTACAAATCAGTATGCAAAACGATATTAATTTACTTAGACTTTGGTTTACCGACAATTGTTTGGCAATGAGCCCTAAAACCCAAGCGTTAATTTTTAACTTAAATAATAAAAAAACGTGTAAACTTATCGCTCAAATACCATGAAGTTAATTGTACATCACCAAACTGCAACTGTTTGCCCATTGCTCTTGTAGATGAAATTAAATACTTAGGATTATTTGTTGACAGCAGGCTAAGTTGGAAGATTCACATAAATTACATAAAAAATAAGGTTATTAAATACACAAGAATTTTCTATTTACTTAGACCCTTTTGTAGTCAGAATCTATTACGAACATTGTACTTTGCCTTTGTAAATTCGAAGTTAGAGTATGCTTTAACCTTATGGGGAGGCACTTATAATACTACAATGAAAGCAATTGTTGTTCAACAAAACTCATTTATTCGTATTATACATAATAAATCAAAATTGGAACATGCTTTGCCTATTTATAGTAAACTTGAGATTCTACCTATAAAGAATTTGTATATTTATAAGGTATTAAAAGTTTATTATAATAAAGGTAACAAACAACGAGAAGATATTCGAAACCCTGCTGTAATCCTTAGAAATAGATTGAATGCGTATGTCCCAAGACCTAGACTTAATTTATATAAAAAGTTTTTCACCAATCTTGCTCCGAAGTTTTATAATTTCTTGCCCCATCAAATTAAAATTGTTAACAGGTTAAGTAAATTCTTAAGATTGTTAAAAACATATCTTCTGTTTCATAACAATATTTCTATGTTTTATGACTGTTTAGAATAAGATATGTTTTATAAGGAATATGTTTGTGTTGTTTTATTGGTAGGTGTAAGAATATGTAATTGTTAGGGTAGGATTTCTGTTTTTTTTTGTTTCTTATGTTAACTAAGGTATATATTTCTTATTTTGTTATAATTAATATTATTTGTAATAATTATTTGTCCCGTATAAATAATAAGTACCTTTTGTATTTTGTTCGTTCTTCCATTTTGAGAGAAGAATATATTTTAATCAATTTTGGGAAATTGTCAAATGTAGCCGCTACCTCTCTCTCTAGCTCTTGTCTTTTAGATTTTAAGTTGCATATGTATCACCCCAAACAGGTTTTCTATAAACCTCGGGGTCTGACTTTATTAGTCTTAAGTTCTTGTGTCAAAATTGTAATCTGACATGTATATATGTAACTATTTGACTAATAAAGATATTTCATTTCATTTCATTTCATTTTATTTCATTTCATTTCATTTCATTATACGCGAGAAGTGAAAGGGCGAGATAGGCAATATGGTAGCACGTAACTCAAGTGCTGTTTTTTCTCAGTTCTTATTGGCAAGCCATAGCTGAGTGGTTAGCCTCGGATCTTCCTGATCAGAAGATATTGGGTTCGAATCTCGGATAGACCAGGTAACTTTTCATATCTGTGGTTTTAGTGTAAGGGGGCGGATAAAGCAAACGGTGGTTGGCTCGTTTCTAAGCTGACGGGATATGACTAGTTACGTGGTATACAGCTTCTGATGTTTCGCATAATTTTTATAATATTTTTATGTATGTGTATATTTATTAAAAAAAAAACACGAAAATTTGTTTTTTATATAACTTCGACTTCATTACCACTGAAGTTTGACCGCGTAACCATTGAAATTACAAACAATATATTTTTTATTGGTAAAATAACAATTCGTTAACAATTTCTGACTTAAGCCCTTTTGCCCTAACTTTAAAAAATAAGAGTGAATATAAATAGATGGGTAATGTTAATATTGCCTATGCAGTGATAACATTCATTTCAGCCCAGCAACGGATACACAGTAACAGGAAGCGTTACTTATTGCCAGTTGTTACGGGTCAGTCTCGGAACCGGCTGCTCTGGTAGCATCAGTCATCAAAATAAAGCTGCTTGCTTTAGAGAGGAAAGACATGTTTCTGCAAAGATCAGCTGTTAATATGGTGTTAGGTACGTCACAGAAACGAATTAGCAAAAGAACGAAGGATGAAAAGACTTCATCTACTAATCCTGTTTTGAAGCTACCTTCATTTGAAAAAGAAACATACATATTATTTGTTAAACCTCGTGGCTTAGAAAACAACTGGCTATGAAAACGTATATCAATTAAAATTTACAACATAATAGTCACAAAATTTAGCGCAAAAGGTGGAGTCTGTTTAAAACGAGACACATTCAGTACGAAAAATATATACACAAAAGAAATAATTTTACATATCCTTTAAAAGAAAATTAAAAGCAACACAATCTCACAAAAACAAACACACTCTCACATATATTCGCACACGTAATTTATTGAATTCACATTTACAAAATACATAATATTTTAAATGTATTGTAAAATATATCTCAATTCATTTTCTTTTAGCACAAATATTTAATTGTTCCTCTCCTCTCTATCTTCTATTTTAAATTTTGTTTTATTTGTTATAAATGTAAATCATCTTTTATTCAAATCCAATCCGAATTATAATATTGAGAAATACGGTCATTACTAAAAGGCACACTACCTACGTGGTTCTATTATTTTCCATTTGTTTGTATTAATTTTAGTCCAATTGGTTTACGTTCAAGGCGATAGCAAGAAGTTCGTAGTAAGCCACTCGCTTGACAAATTTAATAGGTAATAATATTCAATTACAAATTTTCAAAACCAGTAGCTCCATTACGAGCACTTTGCAATAATACTATTACGAATATTGGACGTAAAAAACTTGATTCCTTATTTGAAAAACAAAAATAACTATAACACATGAAACCTTGAACTCTAATGAAAAATTAAAAACTTTATTCCCTATTTGATTGGTGTACTTATAAAGGTTTCCATGGCCAGTGAGCAACTGTGACAAGAATAGTTCGCTTCACCATGACTTCTCCCGGACCATTCACAGAGGTTTCAGATTAACCTTCTCGTCTTTTCACCTCTAGCCTCGGAATCACACCATTCTTGCCAGTCACGCATTAGTAAATGAAGTATCAATATTTTCTTTGTACAATTGTGTCAGATAGGTTTATAAATTGGGTTTTATTTATTTAGTCTATAAGATTTTAATAGGGCTTAAGTTCTATTTAGAACTATTTACTGCAATACGTATTTTAATGTTGCATGTTGTATTTATTATTACTAAATGTTATAATCATGTTAATTGATAATAATTTTGTTAATTTTATGATTCTGATAGTGTACAAGGAGAAAAAAATCCAAACTACCCAATTATTCTAACTGTAAGTATTTATTATTTTATATGTATGTTATAATGCATAGCATTATCAAAGAGAGGACCACTTATTTTATTTCCCAAATATTTAAATATTACTTATGTAATCTACGAATTGGAACTGCCAATTGACCGATCCAATTGGGGTTAATTAATTACATTAATTAAAATAAATTCAAAGTCAATATAACAAAGGATTAAAGCCAAAGGGTGTCAGAAAAGCCCAAAATTAAGATAAAAAAGTAGTTTCCAATGTGAAAATAGTATTTAGTAATAATTTTGAAGAATTAACTAAAATTGTGTTAGTTAAATACGTGCAGACTATGACGTATGCTTTAGCGACAAAGTCGAACCAAAACCTTGCAGGATCTGACAGGAATTGACTTGTCCAGTCTTGTCTAAATTTGGTAGAAATGAATTAACATTGAAAGATAGGAGTTTGTAATTTTATAAAAAAAAGTTGTTATTATTAGATTTATGTTAAAAGGAGAGTTTAATAAGCAAGGAGTAATAAAAATAATTTTGTTATGATAATTTGTTAAAAAGTTATAAACAAAAATGTAAGCGTAAATAAATCGATTTTGCAGAATTTGAATAAAATCCAAAAACAAAGTAGAGTCATTTGTAGAGTTAAAAAGGGTTAAGAAAATAAAGTAATAAAAAATATAAAGTTATAAAGTTTTATAGCTAAAAAATAAAGTGTAAAGTCATTCTTGGGCATAAAAAGGCCAATAACTCATAAAGTTCAAATGTAATTAAATTATAAAAAATAGCATTTAATAGAGCCAATAATAGGGCATAATCAAGCCGAAGTTCAATATAAATAAATAAATAGTTTTATAAAAATAAAATAAATTAATAAAAAATTTTATTAATTCAAAATAAATACAAGGGAGATTAATAAAAGGGAAATATTGATAAAATAGGGTATATATATGTGTAATAAATTGTAATGCCATGTGAGATATGAAAAGAGCTTTAAAGGGGGGGAATGAGACGCCGAAAACCAAACGAAGGCAATTAGAGTAACAACAAGCTGAATAACTAGACAACCAAACAAGCTATCAAAAAACCAACACCAGATTTACGCGTTTCAAGACCAACCGAAGAGGATACAAGCAAGAAAAAATGGAAAATTTCAAAATTACAGGAAATAAATTTCAAAATTTAAGCAAAACTAACGAAGTCTATAACTCAAGAATGAAGAGGAGTAGAAACGCCATTCGAATTCCAGAGAAACCAGAAAACGTCAACCAATCCATAGAAGTCAATAAAACCAAAATCCGACCACGCAAAAAGAAGTTATAGAGTTTGGGTGAAATCAATGCAAAAATTGTCAATCGACAAGTTCATACAGGCACGCAAGGCCCAAGCTCCGAGGGGGAAATGACGTCATCGGATCTACTACGCAAAACAAAACGGACCGCACATTGTAATTCAATAAATGAAGATAATAAATAAAGTAGGCATAATCGATGGGAAATAAAGGCACTAAAATTCATCAAATAAATCAGGAAATATATTAAGACCAAAAAATATATTTCTAAAGCAAGAAATCAGGATTTCTTGTTACATAGAGGAAGATGTTGGTTTGACAAGTTAAAAGTCGAGGATAGAAGCCTGCATCCCCTCTAACATCAGTTTAGCACGAAGCGCCAACGAGTAGACATCTGACCAAGCTCCGAGGGTACTTAGAGAAAGTCAAAGAGTGATCAGTTCGGTGTGCGTTACGTTTCTAGCTCCGGCCTAAAGCTAAGTCGGGTCGTGATAATTTCGGGAGAAGAATATCCATATAAACGGCCTATCTTGCCAAAAGATACTACAATTAACTAGGAGAGGACAACTTTAATTAAGTCTAGGAGAAGACAACTGTAAGCCGAAGAAACCATTCTGGGGACCAAGGAGAACAACTTTAAATCGCTGGAAATCGACAGAAGGAATTACGCGTCGAACTTCTTGTGTTCTGTAAGTGGCAAACGATAATTGTTACTTATAATTTTAAATAAATCCCTTTTTTGCAAAGTAATATATAAATTAAATTAAATAAATAAATTCAAGTAAATTCTGGGGAAATTGAATACAGTAAACTCGTTTATTAAATTTCATTACTCACAATGGCAAATCGTCCTATGTAAATAATATAATCATTAATATACAAATTGTAATTAATAAATTAATTAATCACTTTGCTACTTTTCAATATATGTAATGATAAGTTAAAGATAAATAAATTTCATTGTGTTTTTGGAAAAAATAATTTGTTGTTTCAAAGTTAATGGATTTATGTTAATTAATAAAATCGTTTTTGTGTTTTCAATAGAAAATTTATGAATATATAATTTACGAATCCAATCAAATTAATCCTAAAACCATTCAGTTCTCTAGTATAATTAAGTCAGCAGGTGAGTTATTCACGGATCACTACAAATTTAACTCCAAAGGGAACGATCCCGAAAAAGAGTCTAGAATTGAGCTAGTGTACTACACAAAAGACAAAGAAGGTCTAATTAATTTAAATTTAAAAAACTTAAGAATAGGAAACAAAAAGTTTTCCTTTTCTTTCCCTCGCCAAACCTCTCAAATTGTTCTAACGGGGTAGTACAACAGAACAACATCAAATAATGCCTGAAAACACTTGGGTGTTATTTGATGAGGGAAAGTGTTAAAGTT
>JAGFPH010017940.1:986-13947 GCA_018207615.1 Philaenus spumarius | reverse complement strand
ACTTCCTCAGCAAGGGATATTTAATAAAATTACATGTGAAAAAAAAATGGATCAAGACCGGGAGTTGAACCCGGGACCATTACGTTGCCGTCTTAGTGCTCTACTAACTGAGCTAACCTGATAGCTCTAGATATTGGTCAATGTTATCTCCCTTTAAGCTGCAAAATAAGAATTTAGATTGCCTTCAATGTCGTATACACACGAGGTATTCAGTCTGTTAGTTTAATTACTGTATTATTATTGCAGTAAAACCGTCCATACACTGACGAACACATCGATTTCCATAAAAAATATTGTTTAGAGCTAAATTTACAGCAGAAAACACAAACATTGTTTCCAAGTGTTAAGTCTGACAGGTAACGATATGCTTGTTATAATACAGTATATCAAAACTGAACCCTAGTTACCCAAACATATTATACACACACAACCACATACGTCAACACAAACCTAAATGTATGATATTGTTGTATGTATAAAATATAATCTTTTCTGTTCAGACAAAATACAGCAATAGGCTACTTCATTGAAGCACAATAATTGTGTTTTAGAATCTCAAAATATTGTTGTCTTACATATTTATTTATAAAACGTTATCAAAGTTATTTTATTAGTTACCGGTATCAAATAAAATAGACACTTTATTGAGATTTCAAATCATTTTATTATAGCCTATCATTAAATTTAACAATTGATAAAATTACAATAATTGTTTTATTCTATTAAACAATAACAATTAAAGGTCATTACCAACTCTTGAAAGGAATTCCGTACGGTACTATACAAAAACTAATTGTAACCAAAAGAAAGTATAATATACAAATAAATACCCTGGATTAACATGTATTATTTTATTGTTTTTCTACATTTACAATAACATTGAATCCTTAAACAAAAAGTAGATTTTTCAACCATGAACCAAGAATTTGTAATTATTTTAGTTGCTTTATTTTATTCAAATTACAATGTTTGTTATGGTTACTTGCGCCTCATTAGGTAATAAGACGGCTGGACCGTCGCTCAAGCTTTTAACTGTAATTATTTTTTAATTATTTTTTTCACTATAGGCCTATCATTGTTTTTCGTAAAGTAAATGTTATCTTAACTTGATTTGGGATCTTATTTATCCCTGTATACTGGTGATTGGTGGTAGATGGTTTTATCAAAACATTTTAGTTAATTGTAGACTTACAATATTTAAACGACTTATGACATTTTTAATCACTTCCAAACACGAAGGTTTACATTTTTTAACTTTAGAAAAATATATAGTGTTTCAGAATTTGTGATAAGTTACAATACAACGTTCCAGAATTTGTGATAATATTAATATCAGATGCAAATTTTTAAAAAACAAATACGTTTTCAAAATCAATTCTATTCATTTATAAATACTGTAAATGTAAGTTGACTGAATTGATTTCGATAAAGATTTCATAGCTTGAGAGGATTTCTCAATAAGTGAATTTGTAATAAAAACTTTTGTGTCAGATTGAACAGAAAGAAAACAAAACTGTCGTTTACCTTGTACATCCTGAAAACATTTCCGCTCTTACCCAAAGCAATTGTATGTAGTCCAGTCAATCTGGAGTTTGAAAAGCCAATTTGCAAATGTCTGTAGTCAATCCACTTTTTTTTACATACTCCGGTAGAAGATTCTTAATAACATACTAGAAAGTTGCCTTCCTCAGAGGTCGGGAACATTGTTTAAAATTGTTTAAACAAATAAAAAGTCGGTTGTTTTAAGATCCAGAGCTCACTTTTTATATTTTTCAACGAAATTTGGTACATAGGTAATCCTAATGACCCGACATAATATTCACCAAACCGTTTTTAACACCTTTATTTGTTTAAGTTTTATAAATAAACCAATTTTCTTCAAACTTTGGCAAAATGTTTTCAAATATTGACCGAAATTAAAACTAAATTCTTTTTACGATATTGTTTAAACTTTTTCCCAGGTGACGCTTTAAAGTCAAAAATTGGCAATTGCTATTAATCATGGTAAAATAATTGGATTTAGATCTAATAGGGCTTAATCAATTGGTATTAATAAGGACTACAACATACCAAAAAATGTGATTTTAAAAATAATTTTTGGATCTTTTAGAACAAAAAAAATCAACGTTTTTTCCTTAGTTGTATAATGTAATATCTCAGTTGGTATACAAAATCTATTTAAATAAAATCAATATTTTTAGGCAATTTTAAACGGAGTTATGAACTTTTTCCTTAGGTATAATGAAAGGAGATATATAATCTCCAGCAGTAGCTAGCTTGCCCCGTGCAAGCCACCACGGATGGCCGTCGCTAGGGCGCAAACATTTTGTCTTTACACAGCTGTTACTTCGTACCGAAAGCTCGGATCGTATCGAAAAAATCCACATACTCGTGAGAGGGCTTATATCAAACGCACTATAACTTTTCACTTGGGATGTTTGGAGTTTAATGTCGAAATGGTATCGGCAACGTCGCACTGCTGTGAAGGACGGATGTGTCTCATCGCGCTGGTCACTGCCAACTGTGAGCTTTGCCCCGCAGCGTTGCCAAACTGTCCCAAGTGAAAAGTTATCGCGCGCGGGGTATAGTTACTGTAAACCAATTGACAACTCAATCAATCAAATGTTAATAACAATAAGTGTAATTGAAGAAAAACAAAGAAGTTTATCATTTTTGCCCGGTCCCAATTACCTCTGATAATCGAGGTTCTACGATTCTGACCGGAGCTTAGCACCCCCCCCCCCCCCCCCCCAACCCCCCGGTGAACCCCTGAAAGAATATCTTACAAGGAAATTGGATCAAGAGCTAAAGTTTACCTTTTCGGACCCATTTTGTTGTTTGAACCTCAATGATATGTCTGATGTAAAATGAATTAAAGAATTTATAATTAGCAACCAAAAACATATAAACCAAAACCGATATTTTTAGTACAGAATCAAATCAGCACAGAATCAACAAAGTGAAAGTGTAATTTAAGATTTTAATTAAAGCAGCCTTTAGCGTGCAGTTTTGTCACATTTCCTTTTAAATGTCTAATTTAATCAACATGTGCATATTATGAATATTTAGTTAAAAATGTACTTAGAATTTTATATAACACTCCCTAAAGTTTAGCATATGGGGTCCATAATATGAGAGTTTTGGCTAGGCCTACATCAGTAGGCTACCGTTTGTAAACCTATTATAATAGTAATCACTAATAATAAATATAAATAGCTTTTGATTGGTCTTATAATTTGTAAGAGATTGTCGAGGGAGGGTGATATGACCGTAGAATTGGTAATTCTGTGAAAAATTCAGCTAGATGCAATTATGTATTTTATTTGTAAACTGTATTAGACGTATTTAGGTATAAGCATGGTTTAAATCTAGCGGCGAGCGCCTTGTCGATTGAATGTAGGCCCTAATTTTTTTTATAAATTAGTAAACAGATGTAAACGAAATTTAACACACAAATAAATAAAGTATATATACGCATTGTGTGAAAAAATTATGCGTCTAGGACGTAATTTAATTAATTAAATTGGTATTAAATATATGGGAACATAGACAGTTTCGAATAGGCTATCTCATAATGTCGAAAATATACATCTAGTTAAATAGTATTTTCTTTTGAATAATTAGTAAACGGATTTAAAAGAAATTTAGTACATGTATAAATAACGTATAGGCCTACATACGCATGCTTTGAAAAAATCAGCTAAATACGATATAATATTTTATTTGTAAAACTGTATTAGAGGAACGAATAGCTTTATACACATTGTAAACGGTAAAAATCAAATTTCTTTTAAAATATGCAACTGATTTTAATAAAATTCAAACTACAAATAAAAAACATGTCTATAATTATAATATAAAAAATGGAGATTCTTACAATAATTTTTAAATTCTTTAATTAATGTTTAGGCCTATAAAAAGTTACGCATAACGTATACGGTAAATTGGAGCAGATGCGAAATTCATATAGTTTTTATAAACAATTTTAATTTTTTTAAATATTTTTTTGTGAGTTATATCAAATATGATAATTTATAGAACATTTTATGAGGAACTCAAATTTGTTTAGATATTTAAAATTGGATGAACGGGTTATAAGATATAAGCGTTTTTCTAACATCATGTTTGCCTTTTTGAAGCGTTTGTAAATGTAATCGGTAAATCGCCTTAGATAATCGTTTGTATTGTGCAAAATATTTTTCGGATCTTTAATATTAAAACGGATTTTAATTCAGGAAGAAATAGTAAAATAATTGGGGAAACCATTTCTTTTTAGATAATTAAAATCAAATTAACTGTTGCAGAGCTATTCGTGTTTTAAAATAGCATTTTTTCAGATTCTTGTATACACTAAACCAAAGTCTCTTGAGAATTTTTGCCATGCAATATGTTTAAATTTGTAAAGGCCTAGCCATTAAAATGGTCTTAAAAAGTAATATAGAAACCTCATTTTTATAGAGTACTTATAGATATATTATTTATATGTAGTAAAGTTTTATTAATTTCGGTTGACACATTTTAAAAGAAGTCTTGTTTTTCCTGAGGACAAAATAATACCATGTTCATTTTTATATTGCGTATAAAATAATAATTTTACATTGTGTTAGAATCGCTTGTGTAATGTAAAATATTTGATGGATTGTTAATATTAAAAATGATTTAAATTCACAATGCAATATCAGATTTTGGTGTAAATACAATAATTTGTACACCCTTTAATAATTCGACTTATAAAAATGTTATGCTAAAACTTGCGTATTATATTTTTTTGTTAACCGTAACATTTTTAATTATTAATTCATTTAAAAATTATTGTATTTAGGCCTAAATCTGATATTTAATAGAGAATTTCATCATGAATTCAAATTTGTTTTACTATTAAAAATCCATCAAATAGTTTACATAGCCTAATACAGGCGATCATATAGCACAATGTAAAATTATTTTATATGCTTTATAAAAATTAAGAAGGTAGGCCTACATGTGTTCAGTAAAAACTAAATATTTGTTTAAATATTCTACTGATTTTAATAAAATTTATACTACGTATAAAATACGTGTCTATAATTTTAATATAGAAAATGGAAATTCATACAATAATGTTTAATCCTTTAATGATTAGGCCTATAAAAAGTTATGCATAACGTTTACGGTAAATTGGTGCAGATGCGAAATTCATATATCTAGTTTTCATAAAAAATATTTGTTTATTATTTATATATTATATTTGTGAGTTAGAATAAGATTTAATTAATTTATTCGTAAATTAGTAGATGTTTTGTAGGTCTGTATAAATAATCGATTAGTACAAACGTAGACTAGGCCTACTATTGAATGCATTGTCTTCTAAATTATTCAACAAATTTAAATAAAATTTATCACACGTACAAAAAATAGAGTATATGTACACATTTTATGAAAAAAAAAAACCTTCAAGTTACGATAAGATTGAATTATTTTATTTGTAAATAAGTAGATGTTTTTTCAGGTCAGTATAAATATTTGATTAGATGCGAAACTTAAACATTGCAATAATAAACGGTACCAGAAACTGGCACATACTTTCTCACAAACATATTTAAATTATTAAATTATGGTAACAAATGTTAATACATGTGTTGATTTATCCAGTCTAGGCCTAACCTAAGATTTTTTTCCGACTAAATCTACAAATATTGAAATAAAAAAAAAGTTTTTATCGAAATAAATTATAGCCTATGTCACTCAGGGATAGTGTAGCTTTGTATTAGTAAAACTATTTTTTCAATCGGTTCAGTAGTTTCAGAGATTACCCCCTACATACAAACACACAAACAAACAAACTTTACCTCTTTATAATATTACTAAAGGAACCCGGCAATGCTTCGCTTTTGCTGGATTTATTTTTATTTGGTGGTTATCCCATTTCATCCCGTTGACTTAAGTAATCGATTAAATCTTTGTGTTTGTAGTGACCATAATGTTCTAAATAAAATGTAAATTGTGTGCTTAAGACCACACGGGAAAGGTGTACACTTTTTAACACAACTTACGAAATGAGGTAGCACACAATTTACATTTTTAGGCTAGGCCTAACCTATAATTAATTATTAACAGACGTAAGCAACGTACGAACTGTACAAACAATTAAACATCTGCTGTTCGGTTTAAAAACTTATTTAAAAGTAAAAACTAAGTATATTTAGAAATAAATTATACCTTGGACATTTGTAAAAACACATCTTTTATTAAATAGTAGACACAAAACTATATAAACTTGTAGCGTAAGTGTTAGGAAACGATTTATAGTAATTGACTGTAATGTTAAGAAAATCCAATGTCTCCATACCCTCTACTGAGAAATGAGTTATAATGGATTGTCGGGATAATTTAAAGTTACCATTAATGAACCCAATTCAAATAATCAACTATTAAGTATCGTAGGGCGATAATTATCTATAACACGTATTCTTTGAGAAAACAAAATAACCAAATGGAAATAATATGATCAGTGCTCACTAACTACACCCAACAAATTTAATATTACATTGTCATCGGTCCTTGATAAGCGTGCAAATATTTAAATCAATCTGACGTTTTGTAGGGGGTGAAAACCACGTCGTATTCCCGGGACCATGATCAGTGCTCACTAACTACACCCAACAAAATTAATATTGCATTGTCATCGGTCCTTAATAAGTGTGCAAATTTTAAATCAATCTGACGTTTTGAAGGGGGTGAAAATCACATCGTGTTCTGGGACCATGATCAGTGGTCACTTACTACACCCAAAAAAATTAATATTGCATTGTCATCCCTCCTTGATAAGTGTGCAAATTTTCAAGTCAATCCGACGTTTTGAAGTGAGTGAAAATCACATCGTGTTCTTGGGACCATGATCAGTGCTCACTAACTACACCAACAAAATTGATATTGCATTGTCATCGTTCCTTGATAAGTGTGCAAAGTTTCAAATCAAACCGACGTTTTGAACTGGGTGAAAATCACGTAGTGTTCTGGGGACCATGATCAGTGCTCACTAACTACACCAAACAAAATTAATATTGCATTGTCATCGGTACTTGATAAGTGTGCAAAGTTTCAAATGAATCCGACGTTTTGAAGGGAGTGAAAATTACGTCGTGTTCTGGGGACCATGATCAGTGCTCACTTACTACACCCAACAAAATTAATATTGCATTGTCATCGTTCTTTGATAAGTGTGCAAAGTTTCAAATCAATCCGACGTTTTGAACTGGGTGAAAATTACGTCGTGTTCTGGGGACCATGATCAGTGCTCACTTACTACACCCATCAAATTTAATATTGCATTGTCATTGGTCCTTGATTAGTGTGCAAATTTTCAAATCAAGCCGACCTTTTGAAAGGGGTGAAAATCACGTCGTGTTTTCCACAACCCATGACATCAGTTAAAAATATTTAAAAAATTGTAAGTGTTTCATCAAACAACTTGAAACACGGATATATATAAAGACGTTCCTACGTTTCTATTAAAACCCTTCTTACACGCGCAGTACTTTACTATTGGTCAATTTAAGTCGGAGTGGAATAAGGTGTGTTTTTGTATAACTTCTAAATTATAAGTACAGAGAGAACGAAAAGGTGCAAGTTTGTGTATTAAAAATCTATATATAACTTGTATATAATGGGCCAGTTTACGCTCCGGAGACCTCTAAGAGCATGCCGGAGTACCCTAAGAGCTTGGAGCACTCTAGTACGCAAGATATACAAGCATGGAGTGGAAAAAGGAGCAGGGCTATACATATATATAGTTTTCTACCTCCCCTGATTGTGGTCCTAGCGAGTATCATTTTACCTGTTATTGTAGTCCACGAGGACTACAACTGTGGACCACATTTGGGGTGTCAAAACCCTATCATTTGTGGTCCCGTGACGTTACAACAGTTTTGGCGGGATCTTGTTCATTATTTGCTGTGTTGCCAGTTCGCCTATGTTATTTCTCAGTTGACTACAACTTCTCAGCAGTGTAGAGTATCAAGACGAGAAGTGGTGATATCAGTGCGGTCTCCTTTGAAGTCACCATGTCCAGCAGATTAAAATCCATTTTCCAGTTGATTCCAGGTAAGTTGAACTATTCTTATGTTTTAATCAGGTACTATGTAATTAAGTTTTACGCCTAAAATTTACTATAAACTATAACATTATTGTCATCCACGGAGTTACTAATTATTTATAAATAATGTAATTATTTAAACACTTTTTTAATGGTTATTTGGTGTTTTACTGATATTATTGACAGTTTTAAAATATTTGGATACATTGTTTAGGCTTTCCTACTTGTAATAACGTAGGTATCGTTAGTAAAAATGTACCGTAATCAATAATTTCCGGTAGAGTCGCGTTTATATTAAAGAGTAGGCGTTCCGCCTATAATATATCAAAACACATTTTTTCAGGGTGTCTAACGGTCCTCCAAGTCCGGAAAAGTCCTTTTTTAACAAAAAGTCTACCTTTTTTATTAAAATTGTTTATAAAATGTCACGAATAATTTTATTTTTTTATTTCAAGCCATGAAGTTTTTTATTGGACAGGCCTACTTGGTTGCTATAATATATTGACTGTTATACAGAGGTGCTGAAAATTCCGGACACATCCCTGTAAATGTTTAGTGAGTGGGGAGAGAAAAGCCAAATTAATAAAACGTTTATGATAACGTTATAAAATTGTACTTTTTATGTGTAGGGAAACTCTCATATTCAAAACGGTAATTTTTTGAGGTTTTCAAATTTGTTTAATATAGACCCTATCGTGTGACCCCTGATTTTAAAAGTATTTATAAAAAACTACCACCATTTTCAGTAGGGTTAAGAAAGATACCTTTAGTTTAGTTTGTTGAGTTTCTTTAATCAATACCTTTAAAATGAGGGGTCACACGATAGGAGTCTAAATTTAAAAAATGTAACCAATCCACAACATTTCCAATTTTGGATATGGGGCAAAGTTGCCCCATGCATTAAAAAGTATATTTTTATACCTAATAAACATTTTATGAATTTGGCTTTTTTCTACCCACTCAATAAAGAGTTACAGGGGTGTCTAAGGACTTTTCAGCACCCTTGTTTGTATATGGTAGTGAATTTGTGGTAGTAAATAATTTGTTTGTAATGTTTTAGCTCTTGAATAACTATTTGTAGTACTAGAGTCAAAATAAATGCTACAAAGTCTGTTTGGGTCATTAACAGACCTTCTATAATCCTAAGTAGACGTCTACCCGAATTATATGTCATAGTTGTGTGTGTTGTGTTGTGAGTTGAGTGTTTTTATGTTGTATGTAATGTAAATTTTATCATCTGAAGATGAAACATAAGTTTCGAAGCGCGTCATAAACGTACGCTGAACGAAGTCACACGATGGATACAAGTTAAAATTTGTTATGATTAAACTGTAAATTTCACCTTAAAATATGAAACCCCTCAGATTATTAAAAAAGCCTTATTTTACTGTAAGTCTTAAAATTTTCAACGATAAAATCAAACAGAAATAGTAAAATAACATTTAACTAAAGTTTAGAGGTCGTATAAAATATTCTGATGATCTGATGTAAAAGTCCACAAGATTAGAGCTTACGATACCGGTGAGATTAAAACCATGCATACCAGTTGATAGAAATGTAACAAAAAACAATCCTGTTGTAAACAATTGCCCGCCAGGAAAACCTCAACATCAGAAAAAAGAATTGATATGAATGCAATTTCGCAGAATTGATATGAATGCAATCCCGCCAAAGGAGCATGCTTAGTGCTTCGGTCTTGGGTGTCCGCATAAAAACCTGTATAAAATAGTTAATTTCTTTCATCGCTTATTTGATTGACGGAGAGCTTGAAAATCCTTTGGAACGTTATCAATATGTTTTAACTAAGACCATAAAATGGTCCTCCCCTCATTTTATATTCAATTTGTTCTGGGACTTCTTTAAAAAAAGCGAATCAGCAAACAAACCGCAATCAGTGAGATTAGGTTGTCGCTGAACTTTGTAGTAAATAATTTCGAACGGATGGCGCATTGTTGCTCATTATTAAAAATTATTACCTACACATTTTTTTACCCAATGGGCGAATTTTCCTCTGTAAAAATGTCGTCATTAGCGCAAATCTATTATTTACCGATCCGAGTGAATGACTTAAATAATACAGAGTTTCTTTTTTAATTAGTATCTTGTAAACTACAAATCTGACAGCAAACTTTAAATGGGGAACCTTTTCTAGTTTTTAAGAAATAAAAAAAAAGTAGTTAAACATTTTTAATAAGGAGGTCAACTTTCAAATTTTTTATGAAACGCCCTATTTTTTATGATGATTTATATTTTACAAGTTATTTTAAGACTTTTTTGTTCTTAGTGTTTTTTTGTTTTTTTTTATACAACTAACCGTTTAAAAGTTACAGGAGTACAAAGTTTTAAAAACGCCCTATCTGAAGGAAGATATTTTTGTATGGAAACGTTTTGAACCAATTAAAACGCTCTCAACACCAATAAAGCATTCATTATTTAAACAAACAAATTACTTCTTAAAATCAACAAATACTGGTTTTGTTAATTGTTTAAAACCACAATGCCGAGGAATTAAGACGTAACAAAACTACAGATTTTTTGTCACACATGAAAAATTAAGTTGATAACAGATGTTCAATATCAGCTGTTCATTCTCATTGTTGCAAATTGTTGTTTATAGAGAGCAAACATCAGTTAATTCAGAATCCAGAATGCAGTAAAAGTTCCAGTATAGTTCCAGTTCCATGAAAAGTCCGAAAGTTGGCCTCCAATTTCCAATATAAAAACATTAAAAACTGTACTTTAAAAAAAGACTTGTAAACAGATTCTCAATAATTTTCGATTTTGCTGTCAGATTTATAGTTTACAAGATATCAATGGTGGCCCTTTAAAAAAGACACTCTGTCTATACTCGTACCGTAATGGAAAATTGCAGCTATTGGAATATAAATTAATTCAGCAATTGAAATTTTAGAATTAGGACATATTTTCTTTTCTTATTTCATCAAGACTGTTGTCAAATTTAACTCTCAATAAGCCAGGCAACACTATACGCAGATTTATCGAACAAGTGGCAGATTTTCAGACTTTAATTTTTGTGTTCACAAATTTGTTCTAAACGTTTATTTACATATTAATCATATTTTTTTAAATTGTAGGCTGACGCCAAACGTGAAAACACAAATGAATAACACAAAACTAGTCAATTTTCTAAGGCAATAATCGTTAGGCAGACTTGTTTTGAAAAACATATAAGGACAACTTTGGATTCGGCAAGATTTGAACTTTCTAACACTGCTTTCCAATCTAAAATACTAAACTTTTGTATATCTTGAAAAAATTACAATCAATTTTATATTTACGACTTTATATGTAGGCCTAAGTTCTATGTTTTTTCCGTTACTGAAAATTGTGTTAATAACTTTTAACATTTTACATAAATACATTTTTTAGTTGCAGATATGCATTCTTTGGGGCTTTTTCCTAAAAAAAAAATAAAAAACACTTGTATTGGAACATAATTACTATATTTTGTCAATTTATGAAAAAGTGTTTATAAAACGCAACAATGGCCTGCCGCTATGGGGAAATAGCATTACCACTTGCAGGGTTAATTAATTGAATCACTATATAACTTGAAGCTGACGTAAAATAGAATGGGGCTGACTAGTCCCATTGTTCCACGTGTATCCCACCTGTAATCTTTGAGGTACGGTCCCCAGTGACCTATAGTAGCAGATACCATTTTAGCTAGAGTTTTTAAGTGTGTCCTCAAAGAAATTCTAAGAATTCTGTCACACACGACTGTGTTTTTAATACTGTTACAATTATGGCACATCATATTAAACTCCCTTTACTTGTAAAATTAAAGATAGGTTGCAAATAAATGCACTTTTGGAAAACGTCTTCCATAAACTGAATCCATCTTGCAGTTTCTAAATAGTGTTCTCCTACAAAATATCTTATTTGTCTTGTGTTAGCAAGGATTACCCTTTCATATAAAATAAATTAAATTAACCTTTAGTTGTCCAGGTATTTAATACAAAACACATTTAATCGTAAAGTACTGATTAGTAGAACCCCTCTTATCTGGTCCGGTCGGGACCGAGACCCTGGCCGTTTGATTCGAGGTTTCCGTAAAAAATAGATGTTTGTTCAAAAATAACTTACATATTTCATAAATAGACAAGCATATAAGACGTTATTGCAACTCATTTTATTGTATGTACATACATACACAAACAAACAGCAACAAATTAAACATTTTAAACTTACATAAACTTTGAAAACTGAATTTACATAATAATGTATTATTATTTAAAACAATCAGTTACTACCGTATTTTTTCCGTTCTATAACTTTCAAAGATTTGTAAAGACAAGTCTCTCCATATTCGTACGTTCATCACGTCTAATCCCTTGAATCGTTTGCTGCTCAAATATTACTCAATATGTTAAAAATATTACATATTTTGTTCCCACGAATTTCAGTAAAGGTTCCGACAAAGCAACAGACGAAGAAAACAAATAAAGGATGCCGCTTTGTCAATTGATTCTAAGAAAAAATACAGTTGCCACGGAAGCAAGAAGGGAATCCAACTCACGCTCTCCCCCCCCCCCCTGTTCTGTCGGCCATAACACTAAACTAAGGGTGCATACACGGGATGTACGCTGGTAGCCGGGATGGTAGCTTACTTGCTTACTGCTATCAATGAATACATGTATTCATTGCTTTCACCAACCTGGCGATTAACAATACAATTTTAAAAGAATACAAAACCTAAAACTTTAAATACAGTATGATTAAAGCAAGATAGTATTATGGTGTCATTGTATTGGACCTACGGAACAGCCAGGATCGCACCAAACCAATGTCAAACAAGCGCAAAATGTATTCATTACATTTTCTCCTGACTAAACACAGGGTCGTACAGAAAATTGTTTCAAATAA
>JAGFPH010017937.1:4065-16946 GCA_018207615.1 Philaenus spumarius | reverse complement strand
AACTTTATTAAAAATAAAACATAACATTTGTCTTTAGAAAGGTTTCATTGGGGGTTGGCGTGCGGAGCACGCAGGGGTCTCCCCTAGTAATAAAGAAACATACTTTTAGGTTAAGCATGCACTGAACCATCACACGCTTCTTTATAGCATTTGCATTAGCAATAGCAATCGAGTTAGCAAATGTATACACTTAAAAAAATGAGAAAGCACTATGTTCATTTTAGAGGTATGACCCAGTACACTAATTTATCACAACTTACGAAATTACGAAGCACAATGTCCATATCATCGGTAGCGTGACGCGATACAGCTATTGAGTTTAAAACTTTGAATTTACCACTGTCTACTTTATTTCGTCGCTTTCTTCTTCTTTTACGATCAGCTGTTACATTGGAACTTCTGGTTTATAGTAGCACGTGTGTAAACCAATGAAGAAGAAGAAATCAACGAAGCGAGGCCAAAAACACAAGCGTCTCGCGTAACGCTAGTTCGTATATTTTACCTCATCCAAAAAGTGCTCGGTACGCTTAAAGAAGTTTTAACTTTAAAAATGGAAGCGCACGTGTAACTAAATTTGAGTCATTAAATGTTTCAAAATAAACTAAGTTATACAACCTACCACAATAGTCTCATGACAATTTTATTTAAAGTCAGTACATATGTATGCTCTGTACACTTCGTTCTCGAATCACTAGAGGTCACCTACAAAAAATGCTGACCATTGTTAACAACCCATTGTTAACAACCATTGTTGTTTCTTTTGTAGAGTTTAGTATATAAACGTTCTAAAGATGTCAAACAATTTTAATTGAAATATTAAACCGAACAACAACAACTCTACCCAAGAACAATGCTCATTTACTTGCCATACGAGCGACTGTAAAGCATTCATTTCACACCAGCTCATTACGTAACGCAGCTTTCCTATTTGAAAGTGAATTATTTGGTTTTCATTGAGTAAGAGACATCTATTGGCAACAGGACGTATCAGCTGATCAGATAACGAAGTCACGCCCACAACCGCCTCGATTCGATCAGCTGTTTTGGTCCACATTGTGAGACTAACAATAAACGTATGCAAATTAGTTGTCACGAAGTTTTGAGTTGATAATATTGACAGGCGGAAACCGTAAACTCGGATTAGGAGCTATTCTTATAAAGTTGCGTAGCCCAGGTAATCTCTCCTTTGTTGCAGGTCGAACAGTGTTTACTTATTTCAATTTATCACCTTTAATCCGAGAAGATATTAAACACGAATCGATTGTGTTATTGATTAAATTTACTGATTGTAGTACCTAACACAGGATGTCTAGAAAGTACTGCCCCAAATTTTACCAAGTGATTCTATATAGGTAACAAACATAAAAAAAGTTTAAATAAACAGCATCGGAAATGCTTGGTTTTCAAATTACCCGCCATTTTGTTTTTGTTTACAAAACACCTGATACCCTTGTAAATAGAAAAGATATTGCCCTCAAACTTTGTCTATATATTTGTTACGGAACCTTTTTCCCTTGTGCAAAAAACCATGACGTTCTTTTGTAAACTTAAAAAATGGCGTCCTTTAAAAATGTTTAATGAAACATATCTCTAAAACAGCTAACTTTAAAAACAAACTAGGGGCTCCGCCCCTGGACGCATCGCATCCCTACCCCGCCTCGGCCTTCGGCCTCAGATGGCTGCTTCGCTTCGCTCGCAGTTGTAAAATTCGCTAAAGAATCTCGTTAATCTTTGGCTCGTTTGTACATAGGTTTGTAAAATTATGAAACCGGGCTTTAAATGTATTAACAATAATTGCAAGATTAATTATAACCTCAAATACATGATTTAGAAACGTAAGAGGCTTTCATTACGATTTTAATCCTACTTCTATCTTCTGTCAACTAAAGTTTTGAAACCAGGCCTAAAAAATTATTGCAGGATTAACATAACCTCAATACTATATTTCAGAAATGAGCCAGGCCTATATTACAAAATTGACTATTAGAATTTATCCATCTTTGCTAAGTTTACCTTTCTTTTGGCAAATAAATTTTGTTAAACCAGGCCCAATTATTCTAATTCCAACGTGCTAAAACAGTATAAATTAGCTTGTTTTTTAACAGTAATTAAAAACTATCCAATGAACAGCTGATAAAACAGTATAAATTGGCTTGTTTATAAACAGCTGTTTTGATCGCTTTTTTACTATTTCGTTGTTATTTTGTTACTAACATGGAAACCCGTAAGACCGTATGATAAAATTGTTCAACTTTTAAATTAGATTTTCTCAAAAAATTGCGTTTTTACACGAATTACAACTATATGGGTGTACTTAAAAATCAATACTACACCTAAATACAAAATTTCTTTAAATTCGTTAGAGCCGTTTTCGAGATCCGCGACAGATACAAAGATAGATACAAGAATTGCTTATTTAAAGTGATAGAATTATAAAACTGTAAGCCTATTAGTTATTTACAAGATACAAAAATAGATACAAAGATACAAACAAAGATATATTACAAGAATTGCTCATTTAAAGTAATAGGATGATACACTGTAAATAAAATCCAAATATCCCTTACACATGCATCGTAGTAGGCCTAGTTGTGGTATGGAAAAAAGTTTGCATGAATATCAAAATCAAAATCGACCCATTAAAAGTGGTTTAAATTATTTTTCGCTTTCAAAAATTTAATAAATCCATTAATAAACCACTTTAAGGGTTTAAGGTTTTCCAATCATTCGATATGGACCAAGTGTTAGACCGTACGATTAGAGCTTACTTTTTCATATTCACTAACTGAAAGCACATACTTGGCTATTTACTTCAAAGTGTTTATTATGTTTCCTCAATGTGGCAGTTTTTTTTTTTTTTTTTTTAATACAACTTTTATAAATTTTCATAGTTCAAATTACCACTAAAAATATTTGCAGAACCTTTATAGAAAAGTATAAGGGTTTAATCCATTGAATTTAAAAAAGTTAAAAACAGAAATGTACAAAGTATACAAAAACATGAACATGAATGTATTATAAAATAGATTAACTTATCAGTATTAAGTTTAAACAAGAGAAAAATGTTATACACTATTGAATTATGAAATTTATAACTCAAATAAACCTAGCCTAGAATAGTTTGGTTATTTAAGGCTAAGTTATGGCAATCCTGAAACAGTACACGATATTAGTGAATTTCCATAGGAAATATAAGTTATTGCAGTGACTCTAATGATGAGATCTACTGTAAGTACAGGGGTAGTTAATGAACATCGATCTGGGCCATCATTAAAAATGTGTATATATTTGTGTTCGCATCCTAACGGCTGCATTTGGTCGTTCGTCATCAAAAAAACTAACAACCTGTTCAGATCCTCGTGGGGCGAACGAAGTACGTTTGTCAGGCTGCGGACGAAACGAAGCAGTACATATTTCAAGGCCACAAGGTCGAGAGGTTCAGACAAATTCTAGTAATATATTGTGTACAAGTAGGCAGCTATTCAGCGCCTTCGTGAGTAGACCGATTTTCCAAAAAGTTTATTGAAACTAAAACGTATAAACTTAATTTTGGAAATTCGCTCAACTAACGCCAGCGGTTCAGCTGCGTTGTCGAATTATTGTTTAATCTTTTATACCCTAAACACACACAATTACGTTTTGTCCAGAAAACTACCAATCTAAAAGACACAAGCATTAAAAACATTTCAATTAGACGTTTCAAAATAAATATATTTGTCTTAGAAAGCAACTATTTGACATGGTAGTTTGAATGTTTCCGAGAAGTTAGCTTGAAAGCTTGTTTAGACTTACTGTCCAGATTTGAACAAACGTAAACAGAAAGTTGTGTTTTTAAATTTCGCTTTGAATCTAATCAATCAACAAAATTAGACCAAACTGTAATACATGGAATTCTCAGAAGTAGAGCCACAAACAATCGCAAGTAAACATTACAGTATACACCGCTTACAATGCACCAAATTGTATTGATTTGAATGTGTTTTATTCTGTAACAATTGATTTCTGAGATTTCCTAATACCGCTAGTGTTTAATTTGTTTTAAATTTATTAATTCAAAGTTGTTTGTTATGAAAACAGACTTAGCTCGAAAAACCGACTTAAGGGTCGGCTCTAGCTGTCGGCCATGTTGGCTGACACTCCATAAGACCAATGTTAAATAAAAATAAAAAATTTTCCTTTATTTTTTATCGAATAATTATGAACGATATGTCATTTTATAGCTGTGGCCAATATGCATGCAAATGGCTTTTCCAAAACTAAGAAAAACATTTTATTTAATATATTAACAATTTAAAACATTGATTTTTAATATGTTTTTATATTGTCACTATTAATAATAACGAAAAAGTACCAAGCCATTCGCATGAAGAATTTCGTCCCCAAGAGTTTGGTATTTTTTTTAAACGCTATTTGAACAATTGCGGGTTTTAAATGGATTTAGACTGAGCAATGTCCGTGTAACCTACCGCTGCTATAGGGTGATTTTAAATATTTTTTTACGTTGTAACTATTAATTATAGCGAAAAATAAAAACCCGTAAGCAGCACTGCCGCATTACTATAGCCGAATTTTCTTATCAGGGAATACCTACTACCTAGTATTATATAATGAGAGATTCCTATGCATTTTGTTCCTTGTTGCGGAAATTGTTCCAAATATATCTTTGCACAGGATTATAGTAAATTTAATTGTCTTTCGAATAATATAGCTCACAAATTGCACTTGGGTTTATGAGTGGGAGAAATTGCGTAATTACCTTACATTTATAATGAAAAAATCATTTATCGGGAGCTTTCTATAAATTTTCTTCCTTGTTCCGGGGACTGTACCTGAAATACCTTTGCACAGGATTGTAGTAAATTTAATTACCTTTCGAACGATATATAGCTCAAAAACTGCACACGGGCTTGTGAGTGGGAGAAATTGTGCAAAAACCTTACACGGATAATGAAAAAATCATTTATCGGGAGCTTTCTATCAATTTTGTTCCTTGTTCCGGGGACTGTACCTGAAATACCTTTGCACAGGATTATATTAAATTTAATTACCTTTCGAACGATATAGCTCAAAAACTGCACACGGGCTTATGAGTGGGGGAAATTGACCAAAAACCTTACACGGATAGTGAAAAAATCATTTATTTGGAGATTCTTATCAATTTTGTTCTTTGTTCCAGGTACTGTACCTGAATAACTTTTGCACAGGATTGTAGTAACTTTACTTACCTTTCGAACGATATAGCTCAATAATTGCACACGGGCTTATGAGTGGGAAAAATTGAGCTAAAACCTGTCATGGATAATAAAAAAATAATTTTTATGGAGATTACTATACATTTTATTCCTTGTTCCGTGGACTGTACCTGAATTACTTTTGCCCAGGATTGAAGTAAATTTAATTACCTTTCGAACGATATAGCTCAAAAACTGCACACGGGCTTATGAGTGGGGGAAATTGAGCAAAAACCTTACACGGATAGTGAAAAAATCATTTATTAGGAGATTCCTATCAATTTTGTTCTTTGTTCCAGGTACTGTACCTGAATTACCTTTGCACATAATTGTAGTAAACTTAATTACCTTAAGACCGATATAGCTCAAAATTTGACACGGGCTTATGAGTGGGAGAAATTGAGCAAAAACCTTACACGGATAATGAAAAACTCATTTAACAGGAGCTTCGTATCAATTCATTTCCTTGTTCCGAGGACTTTACCTGAATAACTTTTTCACAGGATTGTAGTAACTTTAATTACCTTTCGAACGATATAGCTCAATAATTGCACACGGGCTTATGAGTGGAAAAAATTGAGCTAAAACCTGTCATGGATAATAAAAAAATAATTTATTTGGAGGTTACTATCAATTTTGTTCCTTGTTCCGTGGACTGTACCTGAATTACTTTTGTTCAGGATTATAGTAACTTTAATTACATTTCGAACGATATAGCTCAAAAACTGCACACTGGCTTATGAGTGGGATAAATTGAGCAAAAACATTACACGGATAATGAAAAAATCATTTATCAGGAGCTTCCTATCAATTTTGTTTTTAGTTCCAGGGACTGTACCTGAATTACCTTTGCAAAAAGATTGTATTAAATTTAATTACCTTTCGAACGATATAGCTCAAAAGCTGCACACGGGCTTATGAGTGGGGGAAATTGTGCAAAAATCTTACATTTATAATGAAAAAATCATTTATCGGGAGCATTCTATCAATTTTCTTCCTTGTTCCGGGGACTGTACCTGAATTACCTTTGCAACAAGATTGTATTAAATTTAATTACCTTTCGAATGATATAGCTCAAAAACTGCACACGGGCTTATGAGTAAGGGAAATTATGCAAAAACCTTACACGGATAGTGAAAAAATCATTTATTTGGAGATTCTTATCAATTTTGTTCTTTGTTCCGGGTACTGTACCTGAATTGCCTTTGCACATAATTATAGTAAACTTAATTACCTTGCGACCGATATAGCTCAAAATTGGACGCGGGCTTATGAGTGGGAGAAATTGAGCATAAACCTTACACGGACAATGAAAAAATCTTTTATCGGGAGTTTCTATCAATTTTCTTCCTTGTTTCGGGGACTGTACCTGAAATACCTTTACACAGGATTGTAGTAAATTTAATTACCTTTCGAACGATATAGCTCAAAAATTGCACACGAGCTTATGAGTGGGAGAAATTGTGCAAAAACCTTACACGGATAATGAAAAAATCATTTATCGGGAGCTTTCTATCAATTTTGTTCCTTGTTCCGGGGACTGTACCTGAAATACCTTTGCACAGGATTGTAGTAAATTTAATTACCTTTCGAACGATATGGCTCAAAATCTGCACAAGGGCTTATGAGTGGGAGAAATAATGCATTTTCCTCGCTTTAACTTTGCCATTTTGATTTGAATCAAACGACCCGCCATTTTGTGTAAAATCGAAAAATGAAAACATCAGTGTCTGGGACATCCTACAAGGACCCTTCCACTAAAATTTCAGCTATTTTGATGCATATTTACTACCATTTTATCAAGGTGGGGAAAACCCATATACTTATATACCGTTAATCGGTATAACTCCGCCATTTTGAATCCGATCGAAAAACAAAAAAAAGTGTATCTGAAGAATCCTACTAGGACCCTTTCACCAAAAAATCAGCAATTTTGAATCATATTTACTACCACTTATCAATCCGGGAATAAAACAGATATATATATATATAAAGTAATTTTCAAATTGGGTCGAGTGTAATAGCTCTTATTTTCTTCAAAAATTCGGCTAATTACCAAGCCATTCGGATGAAGAATTTTGTCCCCAAGATTTTAATATTTTTTTAAAACACTATTTGAACAATTGCGGGTTTTAAATGGATTTAGGCTGAGCAATGTCCGCGTAACCTACCGCCGCTACGCTGGAGTCGCAGGTTGCTTTCTGTCTTACTAGAGCCGACTTAAAAAGAAACATTATCAATCTAAAAGTACCTTTTTATACAAAATGTCTAACACAAAATTTACCAATCTATATAATATTAGCAGGTACCTGTGGCTTCGCACAAGGTCCAAAGTTTCGCCGCATTGTATTAAATGTTTATTGTTTTAGGGGTTATTATTACATTTTCACCCCTTAGCAGCACGCTATAAAATGCAAATATGATTTACATACCTAGTATATAAGTATCGTAAGAAATACATGTACCAATTTCCAGCTCTCTAGCTTAATGGGAAATATAATAATTAATTTGTATTGTTTTAGGGGTTGTTACATTTCCACCCCTTTGCAGTACACTAAACAATACAAATATGGTTTACTTTTCATATATATCTTGTAAAATATAAATGTACAAATTTCCAGCTCTCTAGTCTTAATGGAAGTTTAATAATAAATATTTATTGTTTTAACCCTTAAATATAAATGAATTCTAGCCTATGTTTCAGTTCAGGTCATGATCTATATGTGGCCCAAATTTCATCCAAATCCATCCAGTAGTTTTTTCGTGATTGAGAAACACACAAACACATACGGACACCATTAGATTTGTATGGTATAGATATAGATATACCACTGACTGACTGACTCACTCACTCACTCATCACAGTATCTCAAAAAACCATACCACCTAGGATCGTGTAATTTCGCACACGTATTGTTCATAGGCTCTAGATTCGCACTAAGAAAGGGTTTTAAAATATTTGGCCTTTAAGGGTTGAAAGTACCCCTAAAACAATAAATTTTGTTTGTTAAACTGTTTTGTAAACATACAAGTAGGCCTATATATAAAGCTAGACGGTAACCCTGATTCACTGACATTAATTATAAGGCACTTCCCGTAATCTTACCCCCTCGACCTCATACTTGAATCAAAGCTCTCGATGAGATACTTTTGGGAAAATTGCCAGAATTTAACATTTTAAATTTTGAAAGCACCTTTTAGGCGGACAAGTTTTTAAATTTTTTCATTTTTCCACTTTGATCGCGTTTTGTAAGAAAACAGTAAGAGATAGCAAAAAATGTTAAATACAAAAGCTGTAGAAAATTTAATTTCAAACAATCAATGTTCCATCATATTTAAGATTCAATCATCCGTTTAGCCGCTATTCACCCGAGAAGAAGCTCCGGCACACAATCCTTCAAATTTCCCATGTTAATATTATGGAGATAAAGTTTAATGAGTTTGAGTCAGCTGCCAAATAAAACAGCTGATTTATGCTCAGTCACCTATGTGCAAACACGAGCCAAAGTCTAACGAGATTCTTTTCCAACTGCGAGCGAAGCGAAGCGAGGCCGAAGGCCGAGGCGGGGTCGGGAAGCGAAGCGTCCAGGGGCAGAGCCCCTAGTTCCAGTATACATAGCTTACAATGCACCAAATTGTATTGATTGGAATGTGTCGTGTTTCATTCATAACAAACTCTGTAACAATTGGTTTCTTATTAGATTTCCTAACACCGCTAGTGATTATTTTGTTTTAAATTTATTTATTCAAAATTGATTTGTTATGAAAACAGACGTAGCTAAAAAAAAAACGACTTAAAAAGGAAACATTATCAATCTGAAAGTACCTTGTTACACCTTGCACAAAATGTACCAATTTAAGTACATAAGAGGGTTTATGCTGACTTAATGACTGACTGACATAGAATCAACTAGAAGAAACTCCTACTTAAGATACAAATACGAAAATGTAAAGGTATATTCTTATTGGGTCGTAGGCGCACGCTAAGAAAGCATTTTGCAAAATTTGTATTTTAATGCGTAAAAATAGTGATCATTCTGATAAAACAGCATTTCGGTTGAAAAGCTTAGCAACACATATTTATTTACATTTATTACCACAGCAACCAACTCAGTAAATATAGAATCAGTTTATTATTTTTCACAACAAATTGATTTAGGTTATATTACAAACTAAAAGTAAACAGAAAAAAAAAAAAAAAAAATAAAAAAAATCAACGAAAATTGCTTACTGTATTATATTCATCTCAGAATAAAAAGGAGAAAAGTGTATGGTATATTCGTAGACTTGCGGAAAGCATTTGATAGCGTTCCTCACAATAAACTGTGGTCTAAGCTACACAATTTGGGTCTGGGTGGTAAGCTGACAAGAATTATACAAAACCTCTATAAAACTGCTACTGTCTCAATCGACCAAGAAGGAACATTATCCAATAGCTTTAAAGTAACATCTGGAGTGTTGCAAGGAGAAGTTCTCAGCTCGACATTATTTATTTTGTTTTTGTATGACATAGTAAGCTTCTTCCAATCTCAAGGCTTAACAGGAATCAGTATTAATGAGAAGAGAGAAGTATTAATGCTTCTTTATGCCGATGATATCATCATATTGTCTCATTCCTGGTCTGATGCACAACGTAAACTAGCTGTTTTAAAAGAATACTTTGATGATAATGGTTTGGAGGTCAATCCTTTGAAAACAAAAGCGTTGATTTTTCAAAAAGGAAAAACCCCTGGAAAACTTAAACAGCTTTTTTATAACAATGAATCAATTGCAATTGTTAATGAACAGAAATATTTGGGCGTAACATTTCCCTCCTCTGGCAAATTCAGAAAAGCAGCAATTAATATTTCATCAAGAGGCCTTTCTGCACTTCCAGAACTAAATAAGATAATATTTAAGGGACACTCAGATTCCTGGAAGGTCAACTGTAAACACTTTTTGACTCACTGGTAGTCAGCATTCTACAATACTGCAGCGAAACATGGGCACCACCATATGTAAACATCCTGGAAAGAGTACAGCTGACTTTCCTAAAACGATTGTTACACCTTCCTCGAAATACGCCAGATGCTTATGTGAGAATTGAGACTGGCAGAGTGCATCTAAAACTTCAAGTGTTTAAACAAATGTTAAACTGGTGGACTGCACTGCTTCAAATGAATAATGATAGTTTGCCAAGGCTGTGCTACCATCAACTTGCCTCTATCTCCTCACAGGATATCCCATACAATTGGGTTACCGTGCTTAGATGCAAGCTGAAAAGGATTGGAGCAGAAAATATCTGAAAGAGTAAAACCACTGGGAAGTAATCAATTCAAGAAAAGATTTAGTTGCAAAATTCAAGAATAATTTAATATGTTCAGACATTGAGTCCGTTTTAAATTCAAGATTTAATGATTACTACAGACATATAAGCGGCTTAACCCCCTGTGAAACGTACTTTGAAGAGAATTGTCCTTTATTCATACTTAGAATTATAACTCAGTTACGTCTTGCAGGCAAGAAATATAATAGATTAATATTACAAAAAGACAACTATAGCTTTAACCCCAGTGAAATCTGCCCAATATGTGTAACAGGAAATGACACTATAACTCACCTTTTGTTGGAATGTGGAGGGTATAATCTTTTTAGAAGTAAATATTTAAACAATTCCAATTTTATGCATCATTTATATAATATGGAGTCAATTTTAACTTCAAACTCAGTACAGGCCATGAAAAATGTCTACCTTTTTGTTGTGTATAGCCTAAAACTTAGGGAAATCCATTTTGAATTTAATGTAATAGGCTAAATTAGTTTAGTAAATATCTTCAAATAACTAACTCATGTGTAAATGTACTGATATTGTTGTTGTTTGTATAATTTTGTGTTATTTCAGTATCTGAAATTGTGTTTCGTGTTATAGTTATATTGAAATAATTTTGTAAGTATCATAAATACACCAAACAAGTTTTTAATTAGAGAAAACTAAGGAAAAGAACGAACAATGTCATAAAATATGTTATTTTTTAAATGGTCAACATCTTGCTTATGTACACTGTACTTTAAAGCAATAAAGTTGTATTGTATTGTATTGTATTGCTTATTGTATTATAATTCAATTCAAACATCTGTTGTTACATATCTATACAGCTGGCTATGCAGATTCAGATTCTACATGCAAAAATAAGTCGAAAATTTAGTATAACATTTTTTCGATTTCACCTTAGTTCAGCCGTAATCCGCCATTTTGTTTTTGTGCAAAAACTCACAGTAACTCTGGAAATAGATAAGATATCGATTCCAAATTTGGAATAAGCATTTTATATGTTACTCTATATCAAGCGTACCAAGCACAAAGAATTGATTTTTATAATTTTCAAAATGGCGGCCGTTACAAATTTTTAACGTGGAATATCTTGAAAACCGTTAAATTTAAAAAAAAATACAAGAGACAAAATATTTTCTCTTTTTAACGAGAGACAAAATACTTTTTTTGTAGTTTCAGTAGGTCAAAGGATAACCGAGTTATCGACAAAAAATCTGCCCTGTAGAATCTGAATCTGCATAGCCAGCCCATCCTTTTTGTAACACCCTATATAAATAAAAAGGTATTTGTTCGTTTGTTCAAAATATTAAATCTCCGATCGTTCTTCTCCGATTGCTTCGAAATTTCGACAAAAAGTTGCATTCGAATACACGATTGTTTTTATATACTTTTTGAAAATAGGCGCCATCTTTTTGGGCATAAAAATAACACAAACTATACTGAAATATATTACGGCGATGGGAGCACAGTACTAAATAGTAACAATAGTTGAATATGTTTATTGTTGGTACAGTAATCAGCTGTTTGTTCTAATAGTCCCATTAACAGCCGACTTCAAACTTTGAAACAATCATTTGTACTTCTAAATTTTAGGTTAGGTTTTCGTAAACAATTCCATCCGTTAAACGTCAAAAAAGACGCGCTATACTAAATATTTTACGACAGTGTGAGCGCCAAAACAAATAATAGTTTAACTAGGGGCTCTGCCCCTGGACGCACCGCGTCCCAACCCCGGCTCGGCCAACGGCCTCAGATGGCTGCTTCGCTTCGCTCGCAGGTGAAAGACTCGATAAAGAATCTCGTTAATCTTTGGCTCGTTTGTACATAGGTGACCGAGCATAAATCAGCTGTTTTATTTGGCAGCTGACTCAAACTCATTAAACATTATCTCCATAAGATTTACATGGGAAATTTAAAGAATTGTATACCGGAGCTCCTTCTCGGGTGAATAGTGGCTGAACGGATGATAATATATAAGACTTGACATATCTGTGAATGATTATGTTCAGCTTTTGATCCAAATTAGCTGTTTTATATATAATAGGTTAGTAGTCATCCCGGCACTTGGGCCGTAACATGGGCTCTTATGGGACTACGATTTAGCCAATCAGAGAGCCGCATTTGGTCACGTGACCCTGGGTGTGGGGGTGGTGGTGGGTGTTTGGGTGGGGGTGAGTGTTGTCGGACATCTCCTATATGTACAGGGTGTTCCAAAACGACAGGGTAAACGGAAAATTTTTTTGTGCATTGTATCCTCGATGTTAACGACGTTGTTACTTTTATAATCTGTCATCACCTAGTTCGCCATCTTATAGATATATTACAGCCTATACAGGGTG
>JAGFPH010017936.1:0-16946 GCA_018207615.1 Philaenus spumarius | reverse complement strand
ACATATTCGGCCCTTTTCAGGACCGAATTAGCGAGGCTTCACCTCACCACCCTTCAGGCCACCTTTCGAGGCTTCACCTCGCGCCCTTCAGGCCACATTTTCGGCCCTTAGCATAGCCGAGACAAATTATAAACTTTTGCCGCCACGTCTGAGCTAGGTCATCATTTTGTATTAAATTCATTAAAACCAGAGCGGCAACAGAGTGAGAGGTAATAGACGAAAGCAGTTGTTACTATTTTGTATACAAAACAAATAAGTTTAACTTCAATACTAAATATTTATCAAAATGACACTAACATGGTTTATAAAAGCGAAGATATAAGAATGTAAGGTATTAATTTGTCTTGGGCGCGTTACAAGTAATAGTTGGTTTACTTTTTAAGAGTTTTTATGTTACTTTTTGTTCTAAATTTTCATGACTATGCTTATTTTCTGACGAATATTTTTTTGTTTATTTTCAGGAACTTCCATTAACACTTCTATTTTTTAACATTAAAAAAATAAAAACGTAATTCAGTTGGCGACACCACCAAAAAATGTTCAACTTTAAAATGATATTCAACTGGGTCTATTTTGCTAATTTGCATATTTTATATGTGTGTTTTTTTTCATTTCTCATAAATTTTACAATTTAAAATGTTGGAAAACTTATGGAGAAGTGCAAAAAATGGGAATTGTTTAAGGTTACATCATTAGTAATGCTAGATAAAATGTTAAGGTCTAAAACTAATATTGATCAGTGATACCAAATGAAAATATCAAAACCTAAATTTTATATTTGCTCACCACCTTGAAACGAGACAAAATAAGTATTTTTTTACTATTAAAAGTTCTTTAAATTTATATAAAATCGAAATGTGTTTTCATTTGTAATTTCCTCAAATAACACTTCCACTATAGGGATGTTATAACATGCCTTTTAGGGCAATATGATTGGTAAACAATGTATTTTCCTTAATTTGTTTGGTGGGAAATTGTATGGTTTCAGTTAAAACCAAATGACTATTCATTTGACTATCGCACGCACGCGTGGTCTATTACTTTTGTAGGCCAATATGTTAAGGAATAAATTAAATATACAATATTGTGTTTCAACTTAGTTCAAATAATAAATTTGTAGCTTATAATTATAATTACAGTATACTTTCTATGTGGATACATTGTGTGCGGTTGTTTAAGTATAAATTTTTCGTCAGTTGGATTGTGTTGGACAAAATATTGGGTTCCTCTTACAGTTCAGAAAGTTCCTAGATGCAAAGGAACAACTTCATATTATACTCATTTTTTCACATAATATAAAGGGATCGCATTTACTAATTCAATTATTTAAGGCCCGTTGCATTATACATGACTAGTCACGGTAACGGTATGACGTCACTACTACAGTTAATACACATTGACTTGGTTACTCGGCGTTTAATTACATAACTAACCCGGCTGTTAACACATCACCTGCGAGGCTGTCACATTTACAGTTCAGTTGGTAACATTGATTTTAACACGTTGTAATGAGAATGTAGAACCATTTAATGCAAATTAGACCTGTTTGTAAGTACGTTTTAAATTACGTCTAATATACAGTTCGTAAGTCAGTTTATACTTGCAGCTGTTCATGCACTAGTTCTACGATTAATCAGCTGTGACTAATTTATTACAGCTGTTTGATTCTATAGCCCATTGTTGTATTTGTTTTGTAATATATGTTTTCTACAGCTGTTTAATAAAGTGCGTTTTTCCACAATCACAGCAGTGCGCAAACTAAACTACATGTGTTCAGTGTAAAGTAATTATACCTCTTTGTTTTATTTGACCGCCCGGCGCAAAGTAAACAGCCGATGTAGGATGTTCTGAAAATGTTTATTGTTGTGGAACTAATTTTGATTGTTGTAGTAAAACAGATCTTTTTATAAACTAAAACACTAATTTCAAATGTAGCTGTATGAAACACGTTGTGTGTATTACGGGTGAAAAGTTTACTTAGTCGCCCTCTTTATTTCGTTGGACAAACTCAACTTTGCACCCTAGATTGTCAAATAACTATTTCGTACCATTGTAAGGAAACTTTGAAAGATAAACAAAACATTATTGAATAACCTTTGGGTAATGCTGTAGATCAAGTCTTATTAAATTCTTAGTTGTGTGCATTTTTCGTTTCTCATGACGTTATCATCATTTGATCATACATTATGAAACAGCAACGTCAATATATTAAACACAAACTCATAGCGTATGCACGAAACGCTTTATCTAATATACTGGAAACATTATGTACAAAGAAACCGAAACAAACCTCAGTGGAATGGTTTTGTTTAGTATGTTTTGTACATTTTTAGATTAATGTTTATGGTATAACATACTAAATACGTTAAAACTTATTATTCCTTCAAAAAGAGGTAACCGACAAGTTTGTTTTAAAGGTTCTCACTCCAATCATAAGCTCAAGGAGTGAAAAAGTAGGTATTTGAGAAGGAACAAAATGTAGCCCTCCTTTAGCTGGTACAGTATCAAATCCATTCAAAGTTATTGTTTACCATAGTTATACAGTTATTGTAGTATAGTAACTAAAAATATATAAGAGAGATGTTTTTTCAATAGTTCTTGAGAAAATGGTACTTAATTGCTAAAACCCGAATTTTGTAAAACTAACATAAACAAAAAAATTGGGTCTGCGTCGGACCAGACGGTGGAAGTTATACTTCTTTGGCCATCCAATGGTATAGACAGGTAGACCTAATATTGATTTAATATATTTTGGGAAAAACTAGTCGTACCTTAGAGTAGCCCTACTATTTTGTAGATGATAGCCTATTATTTTATAAAAACACTAACCAACACTGAAGGCATATTTTAAAATTAATATCCCATTTTTCCTTCTTTGTTACATACTCTTATGAATACTATCGTTGCATCTGTTTGGTTGTGCCACAGTTAGTCTGGGGACCATGATCAGTGCTCACTTACTACACCCAACAAAATGAATGAGCTCCCGAAGTTTCTGCCGAAGTATCGTCGTGAATCACACTATATATACAATTTTTAATGACTGCCGAAAACGTGTTCAGGGAACGATGATCAGTGCTCACTTACTACACCCAACAAAACTAATATTGTATTGTCATAGGTCCTTGATAAGTGTGCAAAGTTTCAAATCAATCCGAAGTTTTGTAGGGGGTGAAAATCACGTCGTGTTCTGGGGACCATGATCAGTGCTCACTTACTACACCCAACAAAATTAATATTTGTTGGGTTTTAACCAATAACAACACACAATCTGATGTAGGCGTTTATTGGAGACCACATAATATATTATAAAATGATAATTTCTGATACAACTTGTATCTTAAACTTAAACTACAATATTGTACCACACATAGGTAGATCTAACCATAGGCCGGGAACACACTTGTCGTTTTTTTCCGATCGGATTTTTTACCGTCGCCGCCGTACCAATAGTGGCGCGTAGGATGGTATTGCGAGTTACACATTGGTCGGAAAAATAAACGATCTTATTATTTAATGCCGACGGCAGCAATGCAGCCGTTCATTGCCACTACAATCGACGGACTTTTTACCAACTCTCTCGAAATGGTGGCGTACGTGACTAAATACACGGTTACACATTCATCGTCCAGTTTGCCACCGATCGCTGTTGTGTACGCGTTGAGAGTGATTTTATCATGTGGTTGTAATTGACAATGAATTATTTATTAATTATGTACAAGAAAGGCCTGCCCTCTGGGACAAAACATTGGACATTTTTAAAGATAGAAACGCCATAAGGAATGCGTGGCATGATGTTTGTCTTCAACTTATGAATGATTTTGATAACCTGGAAGACAGCAAAAAGAATGACTTTGGTAAGTACAAATCATTGTATCTATTTATTTTAGAATGCTATTGAGTTGACCTTGATAGTCTTGAATTTATTTATTTTTCTTTGCAATTGTAAATTTACTAACAAATGCAAATAATCAAAATTTCAAAAACACAATTTTATAACACAATGTACCGGGTGTCCCATGAAGAGGTCCCTATTTTTGAATTGATATGACAGACGTAAGAGCGCGCTAAAGACTTGAAATTCTACAGTCGTGACTAACACATATGTAAAAGAAATACCCCTGAGTATCAGTTAATTCTGACTGATCCAAACAAAATGGCGGAAAAACAAAAAACCAACAAAATCAGCAATCGTATTTTAAGGGTAAACCTACTTTTATTTAGAATAGGAACAGCTACAGCTGATTAGACTACTTTAAATCTATCAGCTGACTGCGTGTATCCACAACAATGAACATATTTGGTAATAAACGTTGGCATTTGTTATTAAGTTGCATTGTAAAGTGTCTTATGAACCATGCCGTTTTCAACTGAGCAAAAAGTGAAATGTTGTTCCTGGGCTATTGCCTTTGAAAATGATTATGAAGCAATATGGTGTTTTAGGGAAAGGTACCCAGGTGTAGTTCCACCGTCAAGGAAATCTATTCGTAAGTGGAAGACTATCCTACTAGAAACGGGGTCAATACAAAAAAATACCATAGATCCTACAACATAGAAAATGAAGAAATCGTATGTGCTGCTTTCATGAAATCTCCAAATACGCCTAATTCAGTAAGAAAGGTGGAATCTGCTACAGGGATACCGAAATCATCTGTCCAAAGGTATGCCAAAAAGAACAAAATCAAACATTATAAAACTCATTTAGTTCACGGACTGCTTGAAGATGATCCTGACAGACGATTGGAATTTTGTTCGAAAATAATTGAAAAGATAGCAAATGGCATGAAGGAATCGTGTTTTCAGATGAAGCGACATTTTATCGAACAGGAACTGTAAACAGGCATAATTGTCATTACTATAACACAAAAAATCCACATATCTTACAAGAAGAGAAATTAAAATCAACAGGTATAACAGTTTGGGCTGCTGTTACCAAGGATGGTGTTTTGTCGTATGACATATCCCGACAAACGATGACTGGAGAAAGGTTTTAAGCAATCACATAGTTCCTCATTTTTCTCAGCCTGAGATGAAAGACGTTTTTTTTCCAACAGGATGGAGCTCCTCCGCATTATGCTAATGTGGCCAAAGCAGTTTTGGACCAAAATCTTCCTAACCGTTGGATAGGTCGTGGCAGCAGCTTCATGGACTGGCCCCCAAGGTCTCCAGACTTGACTGTTTGTGATTTTTTTCTGTGGGGCTTTTTGAAGGAGAAGGTTTATTGTCATAACATTGCGACAGACGATGAACTAAAGAGGTTGATCGAAGAGGAACTGTTGTTGATACCTCGAGAGTTGGTCAGCAAAGCGTATGACTGTTTTCTATTTCGTTGTCATCAGTGCATTGCGATCTATGGACATCAGTTTGAATAAGGTTTATGGATCAAATAGATTTAATTTATTTATGAGTTACTTATATCTTTAATTCCCTAACGTTTTTTAGTTCTTAGTAACATCGTTAAAATTCAATAATTATGTTGTAATACTTAAGCAAATAAAGCTTTTTTAACGAAAAGGTACTATTTCTTTGATATCCCGCCATTTTGTCCTAATGTGTCAGAATTAACTGATACTCAGGTGTATTTTTTTTACATATGTGTATGTTAGGACTGTTGAGTTTCAGATTTGTAGAGTGTTCAGTGCATCTAATATATTAATTCAAAAATAGGGACCTCTTCGTGGGACACCCGGTATATGCTGATGTTTTCTGGTTTCACGTATTTGGGCCATTAGATCTTTGAAATCTGCCAGAGAATGCTTCCAACCCTTGACATGAAGTACTTGCAGAGAATGTTTCTCACATTGTTGGCTTTCAAACCTCCTCTTGTATTGCAAGCTACTTGGATGTCTTCAAGTCCTGTAATTGACGTAACATCCTCAACTACGTACCCATTTCTATCTCTAACATAATTATGAAGCACAATACAGGCCTTGACAATATCAGTAGCAAAATCAAGTTGTACATTCGAGGGACGGTGAAAAATTCGCCATTTGTTACTCAGTATTCCGAAAGCGCACTCTATGTACATTCTTGTTCTACACAGTCTGTAGTTAAATATCCTCTTTTCAACAGTCAAGTGAGTACCAGCGTAAAGTCTCAACAAACGTTTATGTAAGCCAAATGCAGTGTCAGCAACAAAGAAATAAGGGACTTTCGGGCTTTCTGTCCCTGGTAGGCACCTCTCTTCCGGTAGATTATATGAACCACTTTCAATTGATTTCCACATCTTAGTGTCTTTGAAAATAGAAGAGTCACAGTCTTTTCCATAGCTTCCAATGTTCACGAAAGTAAATCGGTACTATGTGTCTGGGATAGCCATTAACACAATTTAATAATAATCTTTATAATTGAAGAACATAGAGCCATTTCCCTCTGGACACACGAGAAGGAGGTGCTTTCCATCTATCGCACCTATATAATTAGGGAAATTTGCTATTGATTCAAATCTTTTTGCTGATTCCTCCCAGATTTCTTTAGTGGATGGTGGTATGCACTGACTTTGCAAAACTAGCCACAGAGCTAGACATACCTCTCTAACAAACAATCTTGCTGAAGATATTCCAATTCTGTACAAATAATGGAGGTCGGTAAATGTGCAACCACTGGCCAAAAACCTAAAAATAAAAACATTATTTTAGTGTCAATGCAACTCAATTATAGTTAACAAGTTGTAATTATTTTTTAATTTACTTCCTTATTTTGCCTTACACATACGACATATTTTATTTTCAGGTAAACAAGTCATAGAAAGGTGGAAACATTATTTACGTGATGCTTTTATAAAATCACGAAAGAATTACAAAGAATCAAAAGCAGGCGATTCGCAGGCCTCCAAGAAGAAAAACTACATATTTAACGATGAGCTACAGTTTCTGCTAAAAATATACGAGGAAAGAGAAACAGAATAAAGCTATAACAATGGAGATGAAGACAACGATATTGAAGAACGAATTGCTCCACCAGTACCTTCGGCAGTGACTACAGTTGAAGGAACAGCCGAAAAAGTTGTTTCAAAAGCAAAACCACCTACAAGGCAACATAAAAAAGTGGATGAAGTCGACTTAAAACTTGTACAGGCATTACTGAAAAAAGAACCTGAGAAAAAAAACGACGAACTACCATTCTTTGAAAGTTTGTTGCCTCATGTAGACAAGTTTGATGACAATCAGTGGCTTCAGTGCCAAATGGAATTTCTGCAAGTCATTTCGAAAATTAAAAACACATACCCTTCCATACATCAAACCCATAACGTATACAACCATCTACTTTCACAGATCCAGCTGTTTAATCAACCATCAAATTTTAATTGTACACAACGTTTCAGTGTTCCCCAGACGCCTCAACAAGCACTTACGACTGACATACATTCACCGCAGTTTACAAGTATTCCAGTTCCAGCACAACAAATGACCTTCTCTCCAATCACAAATTTCCAGCCAATTTCAAACGTACCACAGCAGAAACGTTCTGCCGCTCAGCATTACGGAAATTATTCTCAAATGATCAGGAATAATAATGTTCAATCTAGCAGCTCTTCAATAACTTCATTATCTTCAACGAACACTATTAATTTTGCTGAATTGTAATTCATAATAATCAAATATTGTCAAACATGTAATAAAATGTTTTCTCTATTCTTTAGAGAAATATAAGGTTTTTTAATCTAAAAATTGTGTGATGAATTAATCCCCAACTCTCAATTTTACTTACCTTAAAGTTATTGCTAGCATTTCCACCTCTTGAACACAACTCCTCAGTCTAATATTTTCCCGTTGTATATGATTTTTCAGCAGGTTGTGCAATTCGTCGAATGACAAAAATTACATCCTAAAATAATTTAAAAACTTTTCTTCGTCGTTTCTTAAATCAGGAAACAAAAGTGTAGAAGGCTCCAACTTCCTATCTTCTTTGATTAATCGGATGAACCCAAATTAGTCTATTTTTTCGATTCCTCTTCAATCGTCGACGAAATAACAATAATACAAGAAGTTGCTCTCTATTCATGTTATACACAAAACTATTTTTATAATATGATAAAAAAACAATTAAATGGACACTTGTTGCACCAGTGATTCGACTGATGTGGCGTCGGTGTGTGATTAGACAGCGACGGATATTTTACCGCCCAATGTGTAAACGCTACATTATGTTAGAGCGGTGACGGTAAAAAATCCGATCGGAAAAAAACGACAAGTTTGTTCCCGGCCATACTTGAGACATAGGCAGGATGTTCATATCGAACTGTCTTTTACATTATATGCTGCACCGGATATCAGTACTGTCTAGAGCATATACATTTCTAAGTTATAACAATATTGCATTGTCATAGGTCCTTGATAATTGTGCAAAGTTTCAAATCAATCCGACGTTTTGAAGTATAGAAAAGTATACGAATATGCGAAGAAAAGTATAAAAAGACACTTTCCGAATTTTACTCCTAACGCGTGACGCGGTTTATCGACCGACACCCCATCCCGATTACAACGGGAGCAAAGAAGTATAACTTCAAAAACGTTCAATAAAATGACAACTTCATACTTTAGTACCCCCAAATGTGTTAGAAACGTCTTGGCAAAGGTTATCAGGCTCGCCAAAGTATAACACTGGCACACTTAAACTTTCTAGAGCCATTTTAATAAATAATAAAACTATATGACTTGTAGTGGTTTACATTGAATAATTAAAGCAGTCTACAGCTTTTATAACTCTGAAATTACACTGCATAGGTTAATTCATAAAATATAACAAACTACATACAATTTTTTCTCATTGGACAACCTGTTCTTATTCTTGAAACATATACAATCCACTAAACTGTTATTATTAGATGTTATTTGATTACAAATATACACTCTGATCCTTATAGACAAACGCTGGCTTAAGAGAGAACAGTGCTAAACTAGTAATTGAGTTTATTATAGCAAACCCTTTCGACCCCAGTACCGATGATAACCTTAATTAGTGGCTACTGAGTTTTATATTTATGTAACTACCCCAGTCTATAACTCAAATTAAATAACCAAGTATACCTGTATTGTCTTATTACAGTATTATTTAACAGACATAGAGGAAAAGTGGTTTCTGATAACAAGCTTTTCTATACTGGATAAGCTACAAAATCCCAACTAAATCTTTACATTCAACATTTAATAAACACACGAACGGTATAGAACATGTAAAGGCAATGGTTGAATCCAAACGATTGGTGTTATGATTATTAATTGTTAAGTGTGTGATTCGTACAAAATTGATATTTGATATCCATTCTCAGGATGATAGACCAATTTTCTTTTAGACAGGTAAATTTGAAATTTTAGGAAAAACTTGATGTCACCGAACTGACAAAAGTCATAGATTGCCTCAATTGCACCCGTAAAAGTATTTTTGGAGTATTTTAAATGATATATATGGTCAATTGAATATCATTTTAATGGTTAGCCGGTGCAAGGAGTGTGTATGAAAACATGAAATGGCCCCTAAACTCTGATAGAAATTTCAAGACTGGTGACCAGGTGAATAAAGATGGGATACCACGGTCATGTAACCATTACGGTTATCAGGGCAAAGTGTTAGGCTGTTGCCAGAACTTTAAGTTAATGATGAACCTGGTGTTCAAAGAGAGATTCATGAGTGCAGATGGTTGAAACAATATTATTATGATTGGATGCTTCTGAAGAAGGTAAGAGAATAAATCAAAAGGCAGGAATTTCTTTCCCCAGTCTATCAGCACTCTCAAAACTTAGCTGTTTTTAAAAAGAAAGGCAGAGCACTTCTTGAAGCAACAATAAAAACAAATTCGTCAATGTTAGGTTTAATCTTTATATTGTAAAGAATTTTTTATTCAGTTTATCAATTGTCTAAATATGACGATTGTTACTTCAAACCTACAATGTGATCTGGAACCAAGGCATCAGATGATTTTGTGACATTTGGACACTTCAATAATTAAAATAAAACATGCGTATATTATAAGTCATCCAAGATGACAACAGGTTAATCTTAATTACCAGAAATCATAATACTTATCGAAACAATCGACGTGAATACACTTTTCATAACATTTGCTTTTCCAAATCTTACTTTATTATTTTCATATTTCACTAAATTATATAGATTTAGCTTGCATGTGCTGTCTAGGCACAATATATATTTACATCTAAAGCAGTAACGGTGTTCTAGATAATCTAGTGTGATATAATTTTCTGGAACGTGAAGGACATTCAGAAAACTGATGTTTTCGTGATTATAAATTTTTTGGCAAGATGCTATATTTACTGTCAGTTATATTCGACGCACTTGCAGCATTCACAAATTTACAACCAGCTCACCATCAGTTTGGATCACGATGATTGGAAACATACTTAACGAGACAACACTAAGAATTTCTTACTTGCAAGGTGAAAAGACTACATGAATCTATCTAGACTTCTAACTTTATAAATAAACCAAATCCTCTTCCATTCAGTAAACAATAGGGTGTACAATCAAATTACAAAATATTCTACACTAAATTAAATACATAAACGTTTCTCGAAATATAACCTGTTGTTATGAAATGTCATCTCCATTGCAAGAAGTGATGCAAAGACCGTATAAAACGTGAACTTGAAATATAAGACGGTAAAACGTTTGCCTGTAACTTAGACACAAAATTTAAATTTAAAATTAATTCATCGTAAATATGAAACAATCAATGCTGACTTAATTTTTTCGAATGAGATATACTAAAATCTTTTCTTCAATAAAAACTCTACCATTTAAAAAATTGAAATAAACAAATATTGCAAAAAATACAACTTAATTCAACCTTTCTTAATTCAGTGTAAACAAACTTAATACATGATTATAACAATGCATGGAGCGTAATATTTAATTTAAGTTTCACGTCGTGTTCTTTTTATAAGAATAGAGGCACAAAGACATTCTCCTCGATTTAAATATTTCAAATTAAACATGGATAATACAAAAACATTTCAAAGGATTGTGTAATCTAAAATGAAAGTTCAACAAGAAGTGTCATTGAGTTTAATATATCTACTCAAACCATTGTTCTACAGAGAATGTCACTAATTAGGATGGGGATGAACAAATGAGCATTTTCGGAGGGAGTGCCCAGGCGAAAAGAAAGTGTGACTTTTGAAGTGTCTAATTACTTCTTACAGACATCATCAACTATTTACATTGGACGAAGTCATTGTGTTTTTAAAATTACATTTGTGATCCACAATGATATTGAAAATAGATATTTTTTCTTATTTTAAAAATTGTTAAATTGGATTACGCTCATTCAGTAACATTATTTGTTCTCTGTAATATTACAAAATGCATCATTTTGTTCTTTATTAATAAATTCCACAATAATAATTTGATATAAACAGTTGCTTCGTCGAATTTTCAAGATGTTTCTAAAGAATTTCGAAACAAATAAAATGCTTTTCGGATAAGCGTAATGAATAGCTTTGTATCTTCTATGGAATACATGGTTGAAACTTAATCAGATTATTTTCTCATGTACTCCTTAATGTAAACATTTTAGGAAACTAATTTCTGGTTAAAGTTTTGTATTTCTTGTTTTCCTCCGTACTACTCTCCGTGCATAATTTGATATCTGATTACCATTTCATATAACTAAAGGGCTATATCAAATTTAAGCCTCCAGGTAAGAATTAAGTTGTCAGCTTATACCTTCCACGTTAGCTTTTGTTCATGAATTACTCTAAGATACTTTTCTGACGAGTAAGTGCTCAGTCGGGTGTTGTCCATCGATATTCTGTCCAAGGAAGTTAAAGTAACATAAAATGGTGGGTGTTGACGAGATTCGCCTTGATGCAAGTCCTTGCACACTATATTTATACGTCTTGGGCTTGTATTACTTATTTCAAAGACAGTGTCATTATATTTCCCAAAGATCAACATTGCTACGTCAATTTCATAATGGCTGATTCAAGTAAGGAGACCATCGACCACCATACCCTCCACGAGGGCATCCTCTTGTGGCAGTGACCTCCAATAATTCACCAAGTAGGGAGGATTGTATGCACTTGCTCCCAGCATGGAGTTCACCCTCCTTGATACAGTTGGGTTCAACTCACGCTCTCACAGTTTTCACTCCCTCGGTATTCAAAAAAAAAGGTGCTCTAGGTCATTCACTTCCTCGACTCTGCTCACGAGATGATTTAGAGCAGGTGTTGTACATAAAAATTACTTTTTATTATTCCCTGAGGACTACGGTGTTGTGCACTTTTTTGAGATTGTTTTAAAGAATCAGAATAACCCTATAATGCTGTCAACTTTTAATAAAATGTTTTCCAGATTTATTTTGAAAAAATTTAAACAAATACAAAGGGTATTTAATAAAACAAGGTGATAATGTTTTTTAGTTTTATAAAAAAATATTCTGAAAGTTAGTGAAGCTAAAAGTTGTTATCCAATTTATAGCAAAAGGCGCACCAATTTGATTTCCTATATTCTGCACGGGACCTAAGTAAGGAAATATAAAAGACACAAACCAACTAGAAGTATTGAGCTGTATAGTATAAAAGACTACCCTCACCCAGAGATCCCCATTACCATGCCAATATATGTACAACAACTGACACTAATATACCTTTGCGTAATCACTAAAACTGAGATGTGCTGCCAAGTTATTGTAATGGTAAGGAAGAGAAAGCGAGTTATCTACTTTACTTTCACAGTAGGTTTTAGGTCAACAACGTTACCATTTTCTTATTCCAGTAACATATCTACGGATTTTGACGATAAAAGAGCCACGTAACTGTAAATTTGCCTTTTGGAGTTGGCGAAGAGAAGACAGGGTTCTTAGCTTTGGCTTGGTAAGCGAAATTAATCTATAATGTAACAAGTTGTTATTGACTGCTTCCGTTTTAAAACGTTTGCAGTACTGTATGATGTAAGTGGCATTATGTGTAGTGTCTGTTTTAAGTGTGGTGTATTTGATTTTTGGGGTGAGCTTGGATTTGGTTTTGTTTTAGAAATGACTTAGACGTTGAAGTTATTTCATGGTGGGTCATGTACAAGGCACAATGGTCTGTTTCTGCGTTCTTGTGGGGGTATCTGTCACAACTGAGGACAGATGTGTGTGTTTCGAGCATTCTGCTCGAGAAGCTAATGATTTAGTTAGCTTGAGAATGAAATCGTGGATTGTCTCAGCTTTCAGACCTTGAAGGATGATTGTGTTAGAACTAACCAAAGTGAGTTGGTTATCATTCGCAGGGTTTTGTTTTGGAAGGAATCCAGCTTCTTCCTGTCGGTTGTATTTAGAAGGAATATCAAGCTGGGACAGAATGGGGGACTATCGGGTGAAGATACATTTTGTTACTAATCACCGGATAGAGGACAAGTGTTTCAGAATTTATAATAATTTAACCACGAACAAATCATAGTAAGATGCACCAGAGACTTCATGGAGAATGAGATCAGCCAAACTAAAGCTCCTTCTTGTGAGCAAACTAGAGCAGTTCTGCGTTGCAAGACTGCTAAGGTCGTGTGGTTGAGGTTTCTTATTAAATTAACTGTAAAGATAAAAACAAATACTACAGCTGCCTTCTAATTAAAAAGTGTCCACATTTGAAATTATAGAAACAATTTCGACTATCCTTCTCTAATTAGTTAGTTAGTTACGTCTTGTTTATAAACTTATTAAGTAGCAGTTCAACTGCTATAATTGCAGTTAATTTCTTCGCTAGAATTAAAATACGAAAACAATACCACGAACATAACTTGTGAACAGGGCGTATTTCTATATTGTTTTGTTTGCGTATATAAACCGTCGAAATCCTTCCTAAGAGATTAAATTAAAGGAGTACATTTTCGTTTTTATAATGACTTAGAAAAGGAACACAAAGCTTCAAAGCCATACTTCCAATTTACTCGGGATGTTCAGATATAAAGCACAGATATTGAATGTCAGATATTCACGCTTTAAGCTTTTCTTTTGTCGCACGTCCAGAACTTGTTATGTGAGTGGTAAGGGGATGGAAAGTAACAACCCAATTAAATTACGAATGTCGATTTCCTTCCATATTTTACCAATTTTTTATGTTTTAAACCTGTGTCACCAACTTTATTAACAATTACATCATTTAACTATACATGTTAATTTTATTAACTTCGTATAAAATGTATTTGAAGTATTGCAACTTTTTAAATCCTGTTTGGTAAAATCTGATTATCAACCTCCACAATATTATCTAAAATAAATATACTCTGCCATTTTGACCCCCGCACATCCCTACTTACACTCTTTCCTATTGGATTCCGTCTCTGACGAACCAGTTTTTATCAGCCGCTCTCGCCATAATCGTTGTTCGTTAAACAAACTACCGTCTTTGAGTGTCAAAGACATTGGCAACATACTAATATTAGTTATACAATTCTAGTAATTAAAATTAATTTCGTCGCTCACCAGAACTATGGCTCTTAGTGTTTTCGCTCATAACCTTTAAACGCAGTGCATTAGTCCACATTGCCTTCCGAAATATTGAACAAAGACTATAAACGTGGTCTTTATAATAAATCGTATAATCCATAAGTTGTTTATTTATGTGTTGTGATAAGTGTATGTTGTGACTGTATTGTGTGGACATTTCTTCAAACCATCAACCAGCAACTGCAACCAGCGTGCAATCTTGGCCTGGACCTTCACACCGTTCAAGTGATCACAAGTTACGGCAGACTAACATTTTAATTTAACGCTTTAATAAACGCTTTCATTTCAACTATTACATTTTTAAGTATTATCCAGAATTAAGAATCTGGATTGGTCCCTAGATTACATAATAATTTTCATGCAATTATTATGACATTATTTACATACTCTTTTCTACACAGGCGGACCGTGGGTAAATATCGCCCTGTGCGAAACGTGGTTCCGGCGTCCCAACAAGTACCGAGCAACCGGTGGGAGGGGGGTTGGAAACAGAGGGTCCCGGGGTGTCTTGAGATTTTAAAAGTAGTGGGTGCTTTATAAACAAAGGTAAAATGAAGAATCGTGTCTTGGAGTTCATTCAACTGTGAGGAAATAGTTTTTCAACTATAACATCAACAAAAGACGTATTAACAGTTTTTTATTTTGCTCATAACACCTGTCAAGTTGTAATAATACATAAAATGGAATAAAAGAGATTTCAAGGAAAATTTAAAAGTTCATCTCAAATGAAAATTGTATACATTTATTTTTACACAAAATTTGATTGCATGTAATTTGAGATTTCATTGCTTGACCTTATTCATATTTTTTTTAAACTCTCCGAGCTTTGGTTTCAGAAAAGTCTTTGATTAATTGATCTGTTTTAATCTTTTGCAAGACATCAAACTCGATTAATACTAGGGCCAGTTCAACCAGTCGCTCGTGGCAAATGGAAAATCTTAAAATTATTTTGATTAATATAAGGTTTGAAAAGCTTCTTTCTCCAGATGTGACAGTAACTGGTAGAGTAAGACCAATTCTTAAAGGTACACAAAGATTGGCAAAATGTTTGCACAAGGAAGAAAATATCAAATAATTTAAAATTTCCATGAGATCTTTAAGAGGACGGCCTTTGTTCTTGATCGACGTAAGAATATGGAGTTCTTGGAATAACTGGTATCCGTCTATATCACAGTGACTTCCATCTGTTATGCGATTTGAAGTTCAGCACAAGTTTTTTAAGATCTTCTATTTTCTCCTCTTGTTGGATTTCGTCATAGTCAAAAGCATTATACATAAATCCAAAAATATTTTGGTGATTTCAGAGTTGTTCAAACCTTTCCTGCAATGAAGAAGTTGCTCTGTCAAGTACATAAAATAAAAGGCTCTCTTAAAGGCGATCTTTGGATCAGTAGTTGGTTCGTCTGACGACTCGTAATCAAACTGCTTTTTTCCTTCTTGGACGAAGTTGTTCCTCTTTTTCAAACGTTGGCTGAATTTCTAGAGTTTCAGCCACTTCCCTCGCATCAACAAGTGTTTCCTCAAATCCGTTGTCTGTATTTCAAAATAGCTGCATAGTTTCTGCGAAGCGCCCCACTCCGCTGCCCTGAGGGGTGGGGTGGGTATGGAGGATTATTTCACCCCCATCGGGCCCCACCTGTCGCAACACAATTCCATATAACCTCCTCAAATCAGTCATCAAACTTGTTAGTAACCACATTATCGGCATAATCGATTGACTGATATGAGAAATAGGCCCATTACTGTTCCAATAATTATTAACATGTCGATAAAAAAAGCCTTCGGGTAAGCTCCGGCGGGATTGGCGACCGGCCGGCTCGGATTCTCGGAAGTATACGCCGCGCAACCCCACTCCCAACACTTTTAGTTTTCTGCCGCCTCGTGCACTTTTGTTGTTATAATATATCAAATCTTTAACAAAAGAATAATTTTCTATTATTCTCCTTATTTTCCAATTACAAGTACCATATTTTTTCCATCGCCATGGCTCCCCGGATTCTAGTTTGTAATCCCATTATATCCCGAACAAATCCTGTCAATGTACTGCAGCCTTTTCCATTTTAGTTCATCAAATTAAAATTTCTTTGCTACCAGTGTACAATTGTTTTATATTTTATCGTAGTTACAAGTTCCTGGTCTAGTTATGTAACACGTTTTCATTTTAATATGTTACTGTTATATTTATGTATTATTACAGTACTATACAGAGTGTTTTACTTAGTAAGTAAACACCCTCTTTAATTTTATTTGTATTGATTACATGAACCTGCAATGTGCAGCATTTACAGTTTGAATGTGGGGGACACCTATTTGACTGCTGTTATCTAGGGGGTGAAAGGGTTGTAAGTTAAGATTTTCAACTGGTAAGTGACACCTCGTTTGAGAAATCTATTGAAAAGAAGATCTATAGTTAGTTCCTCTCAACTTTTTTGAGCTAAGTAAGTAAGGCCTTGAAGCACAATCTAGGCTGGTCTAGTGGTTGAAGCACAATCTAGGC